>CM033472.1:253664619-253854619 GCA_019447015.1 Hymenochirus boettgeri | reverse complement strand
CAATTATCGAAAATCGAAAGTAGACAATCATCGAAAATCGAAAGTAGACAATCATTGGAAATGGAAAGTAGACAATCATCGGAAATTGGCAATAGTAGACAATCTCGGGAAAATGGAAAGTAGCAACAATCATCGAAGTAGAGACATTATCGAAATCGAACGTAGACCAATCTCCTCGAAAATCAATAGAGCAATATAAAATCAGAAAGTAGACAATTATCGACAAGACAATTCGAAAGTAGAACACTTATCGAACAATCATCGAAAGTAGACAATTATGAAAATGAACAAGTAGACATTATCGAAAATCCAAAAGTAGACAATTATCGAAAATCGAAAGTAGACATATTATCAAAGTAGAAATTGACCATACGAAATCATAAAGTAGACAATTATCCGAAAGTAGACCACCCAAACAATTATCGCAAATAGAAAGTAGACAATGATCGAAAAATCAAAGTAGACAATTACGAAAATCGAAAAAGTAGACAATTCTCGAAGTAGAAAGTAGACAATTATCGAAAATCAAAAGTTAGGACACCCATTATCGAAATCAGAAAAGTAGCGACAAATTATGACAATTCGCAGAAAGTAGACAATTATCGAAAATCGAAAGTAGACAATGTATCGAACGTAGAAAGTAGACAATTATCGAAAAATCAAAAGCGTAGACAATATCGAAAGTAGAAAGTAGCAATTATCGAAAATAGAAGTAGGACCAATTACGCGAAAAATCGAAAGTAGACAATTATCGAAAATCGAAAGTAGACCAATATCGAAAATCGAAAGTAGACCAATTATCGAAAATCAGAAGTAGAACAATTATCTCGACAAATCGAAAGGAGACCAATACGAAAATAGAAAGTAGCAATTATCGAAAATCGGAAAGTTAGACAATTATCGAAAACGAAAGTAGGACAATCTTCGAAAAATCAGAAAGTGACAATTATCCGAAAAAGAAAGTAGACAATACGAAAAATCGAAAAGTAGACAATTATCGTGACGACAACCTCGCAAAAGTAGACAATTATCCGAAAAATCGAAAGTAGACAAATATTCGCAAAAAAAGTTAAAGTAGACAATTATCGAAACGAAAATCGATAAGTTAGCCATTATCGAAATCGAAAGTAGAAATTATAAATAAAAGTCGAAAGTAGACTCAATTCATTCGGAAAATCGAAAGTAAAAGTAGACAATTATCGAAAATAGAGAAAACAGCAAATCGAATAGTAAGTCGAAGTAAGTCGAATTATTTTCGAAAATTCGGAAAGTGTAGACAATTATCGAAAAAATCGAACAGTAGACAATTATCGGAAAATCACACTGTAGAAGTAGACAAGTTCCCGAAAACGAAAGTAGACAATTATCGAAATCGAAGAAGTAGACCAATTATCGAAATCGAAAGTAGACAATTATCGAAAATCGAAAATAGAAAAAGTAGACAATTACCGAAAATCGAAAGAAGTGACAAGTACGAAAATCGAAAGTAGACAATTATCGAAAACGAAGAAAGGACAATATCGAAAATAGAAGAGAAAATTACCGGAAACATCGAAAAGTAGACAATTACCGAAATCGAAAGTAGACAACTAAAGTAGACAATTATCGAAAAAATCGAAAGTAGACAATCATGTGAAAATCGAAAGTAGACAATCATCGGAAATGGAAATAGGAGACAAATCATCGGAAATGGAAAGTAGACAATCATCGGAAATGGAAAGTAGACAATCATCGTAAGTAGACAATTATCGAAAATCGAAAGTAGACCACTTATCGAAAATCGATACAGTAACAATTATCGAAAATCAAAGTAGACAATTATCGAAAATAGACAATCTCTTCGAAAATCGAGAAAGTAGACAATCATCGAAAGAACAATTATCGAAAATAGAAAGTAGACAATTATCGAAAATCAAAAGTAGACAATATCGAAAATCAAAAGTAGACAATTATCGAAAATCGAAAGTAGACAATACCAAAATCGAAAGTAGACAATTATCGAAGTAAAAAAGTAGACAATATCGAAAATCAAAAGTAGAAATTATCGAACGTAAAAGTAGACAATATCGAAAATAGAAAGTAGACAATTACGAAACGAAAGTAGAAATATAAACGAAAGTAGTAGACATTATCGAAAATCAAAAGTAGCAATTACCGAAAATCGAAAGTAGACAATTATCGAAAATAGAAAGTAGACAATTATCGAAAATCAGTAAAGTAGACAATTATCGAAAATCGAAAAGAAGAGTAAAAGTAGACAATCTTCGAAAATCAAAAGTAGACAATTATCGAAAATAGAAAGTAGACCAATACCGAAAACTCGAAAAGTAGACAATTATCGAAAATCGAAAGTAGACAATACCGAAAATCGAAGAAAGTAGACACAATTATCGAAAATCGAAAGAAGTAGACCAATATATCGAAAATCGAAAGTAGACAATTATCGAAAATCGAAAGTAGACAATTATCGAAATAAAATGAAAGTAGACAATTATCGAAAATCGAAAGTAGACAATTATCGAAAAATCTAAATATGTAGACAATTATCGAAAATCGAAGTAGACATATTACATCGAAAATCGAAAGTAGACACATTATCGAAAATCAAAAGTAGACAATTACCGAAAATCCAAAGTAACAATTACGAAAATCGAAAGTTAGGACAAATTATCGAAAATCGAAAATTCGACAATTATCGAAAATCGAAAGTAGACAATTACCGAAATCGAAAGTAGACAATTACGAAAATCGAAATAGACAATTATCGAAAATCGAAAGTAGACAATATTCGAAAATCGAAAGTAGACAATACGATTAAATCGAAAGTAGACAATACACGACCAAATCAAATAGACAATTAGAAAATCGAAAGTAGAACAATTACCGAAAATCGAAAGTCTAGACAATTATCGAAAAAATCGAAAAGTAGACCAATTATCGAAAATCGAAAAGTAGACAATTATCGAAAATCGAAGTAGACAATTTTCGAAAATCAAAAGTAGACAATTACTCGAACAATACGAAAAGTAGACAATTATCGAAAATCGAAAGTAGGACAATTATCGAAAAGTCGAAAGTAGACAATATCGCAAATCGATAAGTAGACATTACGAAAATCGAAAGGACAATACCGAAAATCGAAAGTAGACAATTATCAGAACATCGAAAGTAGACAATTATCGAAAATCGAAAGGTAGACTTATCGAAAATAGAAAGTAGACAATTATCGAAATCGAAAATAGACAATTGAAAATCGAAAGTAGACATTATCGAAAATCGAAAGTAGACAATTATCGAAAATCGAAAGTAGACAATTACCGAAAATCGAAGTAGACAATTACCGAAAATCGAAAGTAGACAATTATCGAAAAATCGAAAAAGTAGACAATTATCGAAAATCGAAAGTAGAACAATTATCGAAAAATAGAAATGGACAATTATCGAAAATCGAAAGTAGACAATTATGAAAATCGAAGACAGTAGACAACTCGTCAAAGTAGACAATTATCGAAGAACGAAAGTAGACAATAGAAAATCGAAGAGAATATCGAAACGAAAGTAGACCACATTACGAAAATCGAAAGTAGACAATTATCGAAAATACGAAGAGACAATTATCGAAATAGAAAGTAGACAATTAGAATCGAAAAATCGAATAGAAATTATCGAAAATCCGAAGTAGACAATTACGAAAATCGAAAGTAGACCAATTATCGAAACTAGAAAAGTAGTGACCAATTATAGAAAAATCGAAAGTGAACCAAATATACGAATCGAAAAGTAGACAATCTCGAAAATCCAAAGTAGGACAATTACCGAAAATCGAAAGTAGACAATTCATCGCAAAACGGAAGTAGACAATTATCGAAAATCGAAAGAGTACCCAGACAATTATCGAAAATCGACAAGTAGACAATATTACGAAAAATCGAAAGTAGACAATTTACTCAAGACAAATCAGTTACACGTAGACAATTATCGAAAATCGAAAGTAGACAATCTATCGGAAAATCGAAAGTAGACCAATACGAAAATCGAAAGTAGACAATTACCGAAAATCGAAAGTAGACAATTACCGAAAATCGAAAGTAGACAATTATCGAAAATCGAAAGTAGACAATTACCGAAAATCGAAAGTAGACAATCATTGAAAATCGAAAGTATACGATTTTTAAAAATCGAAACTCGAACTACGGAACAAAACTCAACAGTTTCGAACATCTCTACCTCTTCCTGCACCTCTGAGAGGTTGGTGGTAGTGGAGCTCTCTTCCCCTCCCTCCGGTTCCCTTTTGCAGCTGCATCATTTCTGAGACAAAACCAAAGATCCCGTAGGTAGTAGAGCCCCCCCAAACCTAGACGATAAGGACTTTCTTACCTTTCCGAATTTTGGGTTTTGGTTGGTGGAGATACCCTTTAAAGAACAGGAGGTAAAGGAGCTGTGTCATACGTCCCGTTCTTTAATTAATATAACAGGAGCTAAGACAGAGAACCTACCCTCGAGTGATATCTACCGCTGGCTCCACGGACAGGTCCCAACTCTTTCCAGCTGTAACTAAACTATAACGTGCATGCACGCTATGTGACATATTTATAAACCACAGTACTTGCAGGGAATATGCAACTCTGTGTGTCTTTACTGACGGAAAATACCACAGTCATTAGGTAGCAGCGGAAATAACACCATCATTAGAATGTGACGGCTTTTCCAACAGTATTTACAGCCAGAACTGTAGTAAATACCACACGGTTTTATAAATATGTCTCTAATGCTCCCACAACCGGCAGAGCGTTCTTCAACAATCATTTATCTGGCCTTGTATCAAAAGTCTTTTAGAAATCTAAGAAAACCCCATGTTCCGAAATTCCGCTGTCCGTGGTGTTACTTTAACAAAACGGCAAATGTTCCTTAATGGTAACAGGAAACACCAGCATGGAGGTTTGTGGTCATATCGCTGGTGTCAGACTCTGTTTCATCTCACGTTTGGTAACATCTTCTAAATAACAGAATTTCACTGGTAGAATAAAGGGGATTTGACGTACATTTGCCTTGTATATTGGATTATTTCAAATCAATTAGTCTCCACTTTGGGATTATGATATAACACAGGTAGCAGCAGGACACCATCAATTCCATGTTTACAGATCACTGTCATTTAATGACACAATACATACGGAACGTCCTAGGGATAGTGTTCCAGAAGCCACATCTAGGTCCAATCGGCAGTTGGGAATTAAAGGGATGTTCTGATATTTTAATAAATTAACCAAGTTTACCCACACGCACGATCATTGTTTTCAAATAATTTTGCCTAAAAATCGTCAAAAAAACCCCAATGGTTGTGTGGTAAATTTCATTCAATGTTGGAGTGAGTGATTGATCAGGATATTGACCCATGGGTACCAGCCCTTGTGTGTGTTGGAGATGTAACCCTGAAGGTGATGCAGTGGTAAAGGCTGGGTACACACCATGAGATATTTCCGGTCGATCGACTGATAGTGCCGTGTATCGGTTGGCCGGCTGGAAATATCTGATGGTGTGGGGCATATTGGACAAACAGGCAATCAGAACTGTCAGTAAATCACGGCCGTGCAAACAGGAGTTAGTGATTAGTGGAGGATGCCAGCCCTATATTCATTCTTTCTTAGAGAACAACTCTAAATGAGAGGTTTATTGGCAGGAGAGCTCTATTTACTATGGACACAAGGTTTCCACCTACTCTCCAAACTCTCAGAGGTCTTTACAAGCTTGTACATGCTCGGAGGAGGCAGCTTAGGGAATAACACTCAATCATTGTCTCTAAAGGTCAACTGTCACATCCATGACTGACAGCTCAAAGTTTGAAGAACCAGGAAGCAGAAAGGGGAAAGGTTAGACTTACATCTCTCAGATTTCTAACAATTGCAGTTTTGGAGGTGATTTGACTACAAACCATTTTTATTTGTGTGGAATTGTATTTTAATAACTGAATAAATTCTATATTAAAGGTCAACCTTTGGTAGAAAAGTCTACTTCTTACCCCCTGGGTAGGAGCGGTCATCTATTCCTTTCGTTAGAGATGAGAGCAATAACTTGGAATGCAGAAGCTGAGGGGTCAGCTGTGGCATTGATGGAAATTGGAATTTGGATGGCTCAACGCTCGTGCCAGCAAACACCCATGGATATAGAATAGACTTCCCTTCTTCCTTGGAATATGAACTTTTATATTTTAAAACCTTTTTTACCAGTAGCCAGTAAATTAATAAAGAACAGATAATGATGTAAGAGCCAATCACACACTTGGATTTCGTAAAATTGAACCCCATGACCCCCCCCCCCCCCCCCCAGAATTTAATAAATTAAAACACTTAATAAACGTTCCACCCATTATGGTACTTCATCTACTACATCATTTATAATACAACGCAGTACAATAACGATACCTTTCTTGTGTACTGCTCTAGGGCGTATCAATACATTGTAATATTGTTATAAATGTGCAGAAACCACATGAACATGGCAGTGCTTGGTGTAATTGGTCACGTGTCCAGACAAACACACAATCAGAAGACTGGCAAAGCCTCGCTGTCCAAGTGACCTACTTGCTCAGACATTTCAGTTATGTCTGTAACAATCTGTAACACAGTGCCCTGCTAATAATCACTGTTAGAGGTCATTTACTGTCACTCATTACTGCACTGCCGGCATTGACTAAGGCAATAAAGAACAAAAATGAAAATATCATCTCAAGGCTTATTTCTTATTTGCAAGAAATTATAAAATAATAATCACATATGTAGACCATAATATACAGCATATATAATAACTACTGGGAGGGCAAATGTGTTAAAACTACAGCGAACAACTTATATATTATAGGGGAACTAAAATCTCCAGACAACATTGTCCCAATAGACAGAGTATATTCACAAACATAGAACAAACTCAGGGTTATTAAATAAAAGTTCTTATCATTTACAATGGTGCTAATTTCAAATGTTAAATAAGATCTGATTGGTAGGGGCAAAATTAGCACCATTTTAAACCATAAGAACTTTTATTGAATCTCCCTGACTGTGTCTTACCTCTCCCTTTGCTGTGGCTGCAAAGAGGAGTCAGCTCCCATAATGCACCGTAGCTGGGTAACTCCCCCCTAAGTGTGCCGAGTACATTTCACCTGCTCTGTAGTGCTCAATGGATCAAAACAAGGAAGCTGCATGCTTGCTTCCTGGAAGCTGACAGACAATCATATAAAAGCCTGGGGGGATTTGAACCCTTTACCTCATGGGCTGTTTGTTAATAAAACTTGAATACAGGTAGGTTTAGAAACTTTATGTTTTGATAGGATTTTTTTTTTTTTTAATGAGCTGAATATTTTGTATTGTATCAGGAAGGCTGAATGCAATTCACGCTGGCTGGTAAATAAACTGAAGAGTAACAAGCAATCCTTCTCAGGGATTTCCATGTTGTGGAGACATCTGCACAGAAACAGCAAATACTGGGGTTAGGGGGTGTGACCAATAGGTGCACACGCTCACAAGGCTCTTTGAAGACTAGATGGGCAGTGAGTTGTATTGGCAACAACATGGAAGCCTCCTTATAGAATCTATTTCTCACATGTAGTAAATGCAATATGTACAGAAGAATCTTACAATGTGTAAATGTTATCAATCTTTGATAAAATAATTTTTTTATCAAAGATAAAAGAGTTTTGTTCTTCTAAATATTACAAATGCCATCATTTACCTGAAATGTGACGTAACAAGATTTTACCTAGGAAAACCACCTGGCCCATCATTTTATGGTTGACCTAATGTTTGCTATCAGACGTTTTGGACGGTACCTGTTATCAATCATATGTCTAATTGATTATTAGTTATGTTGGGCAGGTATATGTCTGGAATAAGGGACACTCCCAAATGCAACTAAGGAATTGGTGCACATATCTTTTCTTTCATTATAGTAAACCCTTTAACTTGTGAGTTGCCCAAATTAAAGGATAACTCCACCATTTATAATGCCATCTTTTAGAAAGAATATCCTCTGGAATCATTAGCTTATGTGCTTCTGGGTGCCTTGTGAAAATGAATGGGTAGTGAATGAGAGGCAACAGGACATTGTGTAGCATTTCAGGTTAGACTTATAGATTTCAGCTTTTTTAATATTGCATTTTTGGGATTTGTTGGTGAGTTACCTGTATACAAAGTTTTGTTTGAGGGGTAGACTTGCCCTTTCAACTAAAATGGTCTACATGACATCACCTTGGATTCCTTGGTCACCCAGATGATCTTAAACAGGTTCCTTATTAAAAATGTTACTCTTTCTTCTAATTAGAAAATAGGGCAATGAGGGGCTCACTATGAAACCTTCCTGTGGTTGGATTACAGTACTATACTATTCTGGCCATTTGACTGAGATCTAATCCCCATTAATTCGTTTTGCAATAAAATAATCCAGCATCCATGTTGCTTCCTTAAACTTCCCAAATGTTAATATTTTTGAAGATACTACCACTGTGCTTACAGGGCTGCTGCAAGGAAGATCTGGAGGTCATGTCAAGTCCCTCATCCAGCATTGATCCCACCATAGCCAAAGGAAGAAGAAGGAAAACCAGGATGGAGGAAGGGCCATGGCCAGAAGAGCAGAGGACCTTGGGACCTCATGATCAAAGGTAAATATCTTCAAAAACATTCTTGGATTTGGCTTGCTACCTTATCCTACTCCAAAATGTACGTTTTGGGGTTATTTTCCTCTAATGTGTAGAAATAAAACCTGTGGGGGGGGGGGGGGTTCTAACCATAAAAACGCATTAATAAAATGCATGGATTAAAACTGGGCCATTTAACCATCATTTATACAACTTTAATGTGAACGTTGTGAAAACAATAACTATAATAATAATTAGGAGAAAAGTCCGGATAACCCAGGCAGGTTAACCCTTTGTTCTACCAGATTCCTAGTCTCTCACTGATTCTCCATTACTCTATGTGCCAAATTCCATAAGCACAAGCTTGGAAAGTTTTATTTTAGGGCCTTGACCTTATTATTGGACTAACACTTCTAAACATGTATCTGGGAATTTATAGAAAGACAGCAGCCATGGGTATTAAAATGCCAGCCCGCTATAATAAGTTAAGGAAGAATACACGTGCTTTCCACTACACGTGCTGTTCACACGGGCCGAGACAGTAAATCAAATCCCTGCCACGGGTTAAGGACATAGAAAGAAATGTGGCTATTCTCTCACTATGGGGCGTATTTCTAAAGGCGCCGTGTGACAAATCTGCCTTACAAAATACCAACTACCACACATACAGGGAGATTCAATAAAAGTTCTTATCGTTTAAAATGGTGCTTACTTTGCCCCAACCAATCAGATGTTAGCTTTCAAATGTTAAATAAGATCTGATTGGTTGGGGCAAAAGTAGCACCATTTTAAGCGATTAGAACTTTTATTGAATCTCCCTGATAATACCGATACCCTGTAGCTCAACAATTGGGATCTTTCCGACCACATTGGCCTTTTTAAATGTGGTCATAAAGTAACAACATGGCTGTAAACTTCTCCCCGATAAATAAACATGGTATTATAATATGGATGTAGTTATTGTAACCTGACACAATGTTGGTTTGGTTGTTATTACGCTGTGAAGTTTACTGTGCAGGGAATAAAATAATATTAGTTCCGAGAGAATCCAGTAGGAAGATAAGAACACAGGTTTGCCCCATGACAGAAATGTGCCAAGTGTGACACGGTCTGAGATCCGCTGCCCCTTCGTGACAAATTCCAGATTCGAGCTTTGAAGTTTTATTTTTAGGCCTTGATCTTATTATCAGACTAGCACGTACAAATATGTACAAGGGGGTTTAAAGACATGTAGCCGATATGTGCACTAAAATGTACGGCATTCCGCCCGGCTATAATATGTGTGGGAATGATACATAACTAGAGGAAGGAGACACGTGTTCCTCGCCACACGTGGAAGTTCAGTGGGGACAATACAAAATGTGTCTCAAATAAACAGGGAGACGCACCAGGAACTGATGTTGCTACAAACCATTTTGTTGGCGTTTATATTGTAACATGGATGTTTTGCAGCTGCAACGATCCCTTTTTAAAATAATGGTAACTATTCGTTAATGGGTTAGCGTCACTTTAAGACGAGAATAAAGCCCCCTTTCAACTTTCTGCCATTTAAACTTTTGATTTTGGGGCCTTGTATGACCCTGTGGTATAAAACAGCACTGCCGTCGGCTTAGGTAGATATTGTAATATAACAGAGATAACACGGATATTTCTTTAAATTCAGGTTCCGTGATATTTTGGCCACATCAATTAACATAAAATACTCAACAAAATGCCATCTGAATATTGGGTTACGCACACAAATACCAGGTTTGGTGAATTACAGTAACACGGTGAATGGGACATTTCATGAGGAATAGAATTCCAGTTACAAGCTTGGGGGAGATCTTATTATCGGCCTAACACATACAAATATGTATCTAGGGATTGTAAGAAACGCAGGGCCCATTATCATTAAAATGCCTCCAACTCTAGGATATGTAAGAAGGATACATGTGCCTCGCACTTCACATGTCACTTGCAATCTGAGGTGTCAATGTGTCAATGTCCTCTACTGTAGGTAGAAAATCTTATTGGGCGTAATGGGCAAATAGTCAACCTCCTGCCTACTTATTTATTGGCTGCATAGAAAAGGGAGAAAGATACAATGGAAAAGTCTTCCAGCCCACTCGAAGGCTCCGGGGTGTAACTAGAGGGGAGCAGGGGGGCCTGGGAACCAAGGGGGCCCCATCTTCTTATTTTTACTATGAGAGATATAGCCTCCTACCAGAAAAAGACTGTGGATGAAGCCTGGATAGGGGCCCCATCATGATTTTGCTGGGGGGCCCAGTGATTCCTAGTTATGCCACTGCCAAGGCTCGTATTTTTCTACCCAGAACCTCCTCGCGGGCAGGTTTCATACTGAGATACTGAAACCGCTCCAATCCCCCTCTGCTTGATAGACTGTCCAATATAACTGAGCAGCCTTTTGAACAGAGCGCCATACACAGGTCGATACACCAACCAAATCATTCAATCATTTTAGTCATCCTAACCTATGGCACAGACACTAATGATTAAATTGACAAATTTCTTGACTTTGTTAGTAGTTCTCAGTATAGGAATTGCTATAGTTACTGCCCACGCCCCTAGCTCAGTGAGCTCAGACATGATCAATGTGATTCATCCAGAAAGATAGAGAGAAATAACAGGGAGATGCACTTTTTGTAGGTTGATGTTTTTACCTTCCACATTGCGGAGATCAGTGTAAAACCTGTGATAGCAATATATTACATTGGAATGTATGGGTTTTTGGCAAGGGCAATTTAAGTAGTTTTCGTTGCATTAATATCAGATCACATTGAGCTTCTTTCAATATTGGTACAAAATGAATCCAGTTGCCACATCAATATGGCAGAGGTTCTCAAATATTTTTAGACCGTGGCACACTTGGAAAAAGGTAGTTATACTGGGGAAAATATGTTTACTACCAATTTTTTTCGAGGCACATCTTTGGCTCTGTGTAGGCACCTATTGTACCCAAGCAGCACACTCTTTGAGAAGCCCTGTTGTAGGGGCGTAGCTAGAAATAGCAAGATAGCAAACTATGACATGTGATGCTATGGTGATCCTTACGCCCCTGGTACAGAAACAGGACACAGTGGTAGGTGTGTGTGTGCAGGAATCTGCCACTTGGGCCTGGCTTATCCTTCCAGTAAGTGACAAAGTTAACTGTCTGTCTGTGTGGGCTGGAGCCTGGAAGCGCTTCTTATCTTTAAAGCCTGGGAGGGATGAGAAGCTTATATTTGCAAGTCTGTGTGGGCTGGTCATGGGGGCATCTTATATTTACCAGTCTTTGTTGATACATCTTTTATTTACCTGTCTGGTGGTGGGCTGGGCAACTTATATTTACAAATCAGCGTGGGACAGTGGGCTGCGCATCTTATATTTAAAAGTCTGTGTGGGCACATCTTATATTTACCTGTCTGTGTGGCAGTGGCATAACTAGGAATCACTGGGACCCCAGCAAAACTATGATGGGGCCCCTATCAGTGCTTCATCCACAATGACTATTTCTGTCATAGGTAAAAATAGGAAGATTGGGCCTCCAAGCGGTTGCTCCGCTGGTAGTTATACCCTTGCTGTCTGGGCTGTTAAGTCAGCCCCCCAGTCAACCAGTTAGTGTTAAGTCAGCCCCCCAGTCAACAAGCCAGTGTTAAATCAGCCCCCCAGTCAACAAGCCAGTGTTAAATCAGCCCCCCAGTTTACCAGCAAGTGTTAAGTCAGCTCCCCAGTCAGTGTTAAGTCAGCCCCCCAGTCAACCAGTCAGTGTTAAGTCAGCCCTCTATCTCACCAGTATCATCTACTTTTTTCAGCCACTTTGCATGCCACGGGAAGATATAGGGGAATCTTTGTTTTTAGGTGCCAATAGGTCTAGAAATGGCCCTGGGTACAGAGAGGACACAGGAACCAGGAGTGCATCTGGTAATAAACAAACCTGTTTTGAACTTTATCTTCTTGACTTTGTCCTCCTACCACTTATATAAGAGTGTTATTGTTTGACTCATGTACATAAGAAATTTACTGTACAAATACAATGTAAGTCTGAGTCTGACTGTAACTAGCAGCTACGTAGCTGGTGTTATGTTTATGATAAGAAGTTCCGCAATTACGATATTATTTCGGGTTACAGCGGCCAAACTCCTAGAAACAAACGGAAAATCCCATTTTAAATATGCGGTCGCAGGGGTGGCGGTAGTTACACCACTGCCGGGTGCCAACTGAAACTTCCCACAACCACCTGTTGGATTAGTCTTTCCATAGACTGGAAAACTCAGCCAAGATGTGTTTATTGTATTCAAACAGGGAAGCTCCAGGGAACTACATGATTGGTAACTGCTTGTTACTCTATGGCTGATAAGGATCCCCGTCTTTTAATAGAAAATAACTTGGAATAGTGCCGTCATTTCAATGGCGCTCAAGCTTTTCACCTATGTCGCCTACGTGTACAAACTGACCTGCCTCCCCCCACCCAACCCCTTTACTTTCTATTTTACTGGCTAATTTATGGCCAGAAACCTTAATCCTGTAAACCAACCAGAAATTGTACTGGCATGTCCGATCAAACGCTCATCAGATTTGAATGAATGTACGACCAAGATCTGTTATTCACAGCGAAAACGCTGGCCGATATCTTGATCCAATCTACCAAAATATCGTTAAAGTCGGTCAATAGGGCTAATATCTGCCAGCGTGTACAAGCCTAATGCCAGCCGTATACCATTTAGACATTAGAGAGATTCAACGTTCGATCACAAAAACGAAAAGGTCAGGTAGCTCTTCACCGCACAAACATCTTAAGAATGTCACGGGGCGTCAGAAGGTATATGGGCCCCTTAAGGGATTAAAATCTTTATGTGATGTTGAGAGTTGCAGTTCTATCCTACCCAAGGGTGAACATGTAAAAAAGTGATACTGGATTTCTAATCTCGTGGAATAATATTGTAAACGGCTGGATTGCTGCCCACATGATACTTTGGGGCATATTTATAAAGGTTTGTTAACTTTTCGCGGCCGTTTTCGCGGACATTAACGCATAAATCGCGTTTACCGCGATTTATAAAAGTCCGAAAACGGCCGCGAAAAGTTAACGAAGCGTTAACCTTTCGCGGCGATAGCTACCTGTTTTACCGCCGCTTCTATTATAAAGCGGGACAGCGAGTTACTGGTTTCGCTCGGCTAGTATCGGCTGTTTTACTTCGCCACCTTCCCAGCTGCTGGGAAGCGGCGGCGGGTGGTCGCCGCCGCGGGGGGTGTGGGCGGGGTGGGCGTATGCCCCGCCCCCTTAGGAGCGGCGTCGGGAAGGGATTTTAAGTCCCTTCGCGGCGATACTATACAGTATCACCGCGAAGGGGCTTAAAATTACCGCAGCACATCGCGGCCGCGATAGGTATCGCGGGAATAGCGCTCGCCGTTACAAATACGGCGATAGCGCTATTTTCGCGATGTGCGGCGGTAATTTTTTTGCGCTATTATCGTTTCTTTATAAATATGCCCCTTTGTCTCTGCAAATATTTATTGTTGGTAGAACAGCCACGTTCCAATTTTCTACATGTCATACAAGAAAGCCATCAAACACTATTGGAAATCAGCGTGATAGAAAGCTCACACCTCCACCTGGGTATTTCTTCCAGAATTCCAGAAAGCTTTCTAAAGTTTCAATATCTTTTCAGTCTAATAACATGAGGTGGGAACTATTCAAATTGAAAGCAGGTCACAGAATCGATCAATTGAAATCTGGCTCAACGCTGCCTCCTAGTGTTTGGTAACAGGAGGAAGGTCAAGTAAGGACTAGTTTGCAGAAAAGAAACAAATAAATATTTAGATTTTGTGCAAGTTGAAATAAATGGAAAATAGCAATGTGCACTTCGAAAGAAAATATTTGCTGGTGGAAGTAAACTAGTTGCAAGAGGAATATTCTGCTTATATTCTATATATAGGGGATGTTAGAGTAGGGTCACTTTTTCTGGGAAAGAGGGGGTAGGGTGGCACAAGGTGTCACATGGGTTGGTGAATCTGATTGTCAGTCTGTCTGGTGGGTATTATCTCGGTAGAGTTCTGGATGTACTTTGGCACAATGTTGGTGGCTATTTAGCCAGACAGGTTGGTAGGTGTAGATCCTCTCAGCCCTCTATTTCCAGAGCTACACAATACAAGCAAGGTTAAGAGTGGAGGAGCACACTACTATGGTGATGAATTCTTTATTATGTGCAAAATCTTTACATACAACGTTTCGGGACTCGCAGGTCCCTTCTTCAGGTACTATCACCATAGTAGTGTGCTCCTCTACTCTTAACCTTGCTTGTATTATCTCGGTACCATCGTTAATTCTGCCCGACCGGTCACACTGCCCATGCACAATCGAGCAAATCGAACACAAAAATCAAACAAATAAATCCACTTTGTCTGATTTAGTTTTCATGTCTACAAATCAAGACCCAAGAGATTTAGTTGAAATATTGTTCCACATGTACCTAAAGCTGGGTTCTCACCATGCAATATTTCAGCCCGACTGGGCCCCATTATTAAACTGGTCCATGGCATGGCCAGGGTGGTCTATGGTATAGACAAGGCTGGGGCTGGGTGGCCCATGGGTGGATCTGGCCAAGGATTATGTGTCAGGGTGTGTTTAGGTTTCCGTTTCCACCTATCACATCTCTCTGGATCCATTGGCTCTATTTTATTTTTATTTTGGCTCCTATTGCATTATCACTGCAGTGAAAGATAAAGGAGATTATAGATAATTCAATAGCGATAATACGATCATGGCATGTCATAGGGGGGAAACCGTATGGCCATACATGATCTGATGATTGTACAATATCCGAATATTCCAGTATTATATGACCAGGATGGTTGCATGTATTTTCCCCTTTAATTAATTAAAGGGCATGTCCACCCCCAGAACACAAACTTGTACTTACTTTCCCCACCCCAAAACTCTGATATCGTTGTTACTTTTCTCCCCTCA
Source organism: Hymenochirus boettgeri (assembly GCA_019447015.1). Classification (NCBI taxonomy): domain Eukaryota; kingdom Metazoa; phylum Chordata; class Amphibia; order Anura; family Pipidae; genus Hymenochirus; species Hymenochirus boettgeri. The sequence goes on along the minus strand of CM033472.1, from coordinate 253,839,044 downwards.
GTAGAAGTCTGCACCCGTACTGATGAATGTGTATAGGGCATCTATACTGGTTTGCCTTCCCTCAGTCCCAGAAGCCCATAATTCTTATATATCTCCACCGCAGAAACGCCAACATCTAACACAAATGCCAGCTTTCTTCCGGGTTGCATCAGTCCCTGCCATGACAGTGATCTCCCAGCCAATGACTGACTCGATATTTCAGCACGCCTCCTCTACCATGTGCACCTTGTGAAAGCTCTCTGAGCTCTCCTTGCAGAGGAGGCGTGGACCAAGGAGAACCAGCGCAATGGTAAAGGTAAGGAGAGGTAAGTAACTATAACAATGGGTTTGAGGGGATGGGAAAGGTAATTATACGTTTGTATTCTTGGGGTGGACATGCCCTTTAATGCAGGGCCTGTAACAGGACATTATGATGAAGGGGACATAGCGATCCAGGAAACGTTGGAGCATGTGATTTATAATAAACAGAACATTCTGAGCAAGTGGCGTGCACTTCTACAATATTATTGCTTTTGCTGTAACAGGACATTACCTATGTGCCTGGACTGTGTCTTTTAACCCTGGGACTGGCCAGTCTCTTGTAAGTGAAATGTAACATTCTTGAATTCTATACACTGTTAGCAATTAAATTCTCTAAAGTACAGGTCTATACATCATCTATAGTCCATTAAATGTGTCCTGCCCTGTGGCTGGGTCTACGAATTCCATGGATCCCTTTCACCAATGTTTAACTTAGACTGAACTAGGCTTGGCTTCTCATAGCACACGAGTTTTGTTTATGTAGTTTGTACATTGTGGGTGGTTCCGAGATATGTGGTGGAAAGAAATGCGTCAGAGACGCCCTGATAAAGGAGGAAAGTCTGATAAAACTTTGTGTATACCACAGGGTAAAAGAGTTAAGGTTCTGGTCTGGAGGCTGATATGATCTCAGTTTAATATATCACCTGTGAATCATTACTGAATGTTTTGATTCTGTGGTTGATAATATCTTTGGGATAACCTAGAGTGGTGGAAACATATTATTATCTTGACTGGGGCAATGGACAATAATTTATACCAACCATAGAATGTGCACAGTCATCCAGGGAATTAACAGCTCAACATAACCATAAGGGACTTTATCAAGGACAACTCCATGTGATGTCAGTATGCGGAGGTCAGTGGAGCTATTCACAATTATTGCGGGACGGACCTTCTTCCTTAATATATTGATGGGAAGTTTTGTCCTCAATTCCTCACCCAAATCAGACAAAAATTTAATTGGACATGTCAGCAAATTTCAGCCAATTGTGAGGCCTTCAACAGTCAAAATGAACCATTTCTGACCAATTTCAGTGAAAGTTCCAAACATAACCAATGATCACCAGTGCCTGGTTTCCAACATTCTAAAAAATATTGCCCAATTTTAGCCACGCCTTTTTCCCCGAAGACCACACACGCACTCTGTATTTTACCTTATTATTTTATTTATTTATTATGCACATTCTAACATCACAACAACTTGATTTGGCTTCTCTTTTGTCCTTTACCCCTGTTTGCAGGATGTTTCGGAGGATAAAAGGTGATTGGGACTGTAAAAATGTGAGATCAGGGCAATGTCTAGCCATCTCAGTGCCCTAGGTGCCCTCCCACCTGCCTCACACGCGTGCACCCAGCCTGCCCCCATTGGCCAGCCAATTCTCACTGTTTCCCCACTTAATTCCTTCTGACAGACTGTCCACCAGTGGCCCAGTGGGGTGGATGTGGATGCTTCTTTCTAGTCGGACCACTTTTGTATGCATACATACCACTGTGTATACACAGTATCACTGGCCACCAAACAAATACGATTGGAAGGACAGAACAGGACAGTTTTTCAGGGGATGTGAGGTATGTGGCGTCCTAGTGGCCAATGCCTAGAAACAGCCCTGTGTGAGATTGTCCCACAAAATCCAGGACCATTGGGAACTATAGGGGATATTTATTAAAGGCTGTTAGAGTAAAATCCTGGCGTTATCGTAACATAACAATCAGTAACGATCGTTATTTAACACTAATGGGGCCATATTTATAAAGGCGCGGTATCATTTTTTAGCGATCGATAGATCGTTAAAGTGATCGTTAATTTCCGATCGGTTTAATGATCGTTCATTTGCGATCGTTATGGTAAATTAAAAATAACAGTTGTAAATCTACGATAACGCGATCGTAGATTTACGATCCCCATAGAATATCATTGTGGCGCGGTAGTTTACTACTGCATGGTATTCTATGACCAATCGTTCGTTAATTACCAAAAGTTTGGCCTAAATTTACGTTTATGAATATGGCCCATGTTCTTTTAAATTTCGCCATATGTCTTATGGTACAATTTCAATTCTGTATCTTAAAGGGTCACTATACTCACTGAAACAACTTTACAAATTTATAATCACATATTTATCTGTGTTTTGCCAGTAAATTATTAATGTTTAGTGAGTGCTCCTAATTACCCCCACCCTCCCTTACTCCCTGCCTTCTTGTAGTGTCTGTGACACTTATGAGTTCTGCACAGCCTCACCATGGACACTGCTCTGCTTACACATCTCCCTCTGCCTCCCCCTGCCTTCTTTTCTCTGCTGAGTCTCTTAAATGTTGCAGAAAGTGTGCTGGCAGACAGGAAAAAAGGTCAGGCAGGTGACAGGTCTTTCCCTGTAAATGCTGTGATTAAAATGATGATTTCTCAGGATCTATAGCTCAGATTTAAAATCCCAAAAAAGTTCTGGAGGAGTGGGATCTTGCTGCAAGGTACTATATTTGAAAAATTCAATTTAGATAGAGTAGATTCCCTTTAACGGCAACAATGGTTCATAAGGTTGACACTGGAACCCCAGACCAGACCCGACTGTGATCACTCTCTACGTTCTTTATTAGCTTGTAAAATGAAGTTAATATTCTGAATGCTTGCTATGGTTATCATCACATTAGTTATGTTTCATTTTACCGAGTATCTCCTCCCTAATCTAATATTTATAATGGGAAAGCTGACATTGACCGGACTGGCACCAACTCTCTGTTTGTAGAAGGTCAGAGTTTTACCAGAATCACAATGATTTTATTCCATTCAGAGGAGAGTAAAGGGAACTGGTTATTAGGTCATTTTTTAGAATTTATCCCATTCAATGATTACAAGTCAGGTGTGTAACTGCAGAGGCCTGGGCCCCCAGCAAGATTGGAGGCCGGGCCCCTGATACACCACCCTTCCCTCCCCTAAGGCTCCGTGATCAGCTGTTATATATTTTAAACGCCAGCAAGATTAGAGGCCGGGCCTGACACACCACCCTCCCGAGGTGCTGCGATCAGCTGATTTTAAACAGCTGATCTTACACATGCAGTAAAGATATGATTGATCAGCTGTTTAAAAGACCAGATCTTCTGCCAGTTTGGTTCTGGTCTTTTTAACAGCTGATCACTGAACGTTTGGGAAGGGGATTGCCCTTTTTCCCCCCGCCGTTACAGACCCTATTATTACACCACTGTTGCAGTTCTACATTTCCATTAGTTTATTGTTAAATGACTTAAATGTACTTTGTTCCATTTACCATTAATGCCAATAAATAATATACCGTTAATGGTATATGGCAGCAGTATGCAGCCAGGGAATGCTGGGAGTTGGACTTTTCAAACATCTGGAGGGCTGAAGTCCCTGAATAAAGAACCTTCCCCCTGTGCCACTGCTCCACGTTAATATAGAAATGACACGTTGATTCTGTACCCATTACCTGGGTAGTTTGCACGGAGATCACACAATGGAAACAATCCATACTTTATACCAGTCAAGGGCAAGTAAAAAGTAGCCATGTCCTCTGTACCCAGGTTACTGAAAGACGTGTCCCTACAACAAGGGCCACCAGTGTCCATTCTGCAGCTGCCAATAAGGTAAAGGAAAGGAATTTAAAACATGAGCTAAAAGGTTTCAGTTTCCACCAATTCTTTTGCCAGAATTTAATGAAAAATTGATCAGACATGGTGTAAATTTCAACCCCAAAGCGTGGTTTTAAATGGGCCATGTGATGGGCAGACTGTCTGATGTGGAAACTGTACAGTGTGTACACAGCCTTAAGCTAGGTACACACAATGCAATAATTCGGCCATTTCAGTGTTTGGGTCGGGCCAAATTATTGCATGGTTCCTGGTGACAGCCGCAACCGACCACCGACTGTTCGTTCGTCCAAATCGGACAAACGAATGACAGGTCAGAAAATCACAACCGATCGTGCGGTCCTCTATGGACGTTGTATATAAGGTTTTGCAATAAACATATGTGCTATACGTCCCTCCAGCAATGTCACCTCCTCAACTCATAACTATTAAATACATGACGAACATTACCAACTGGGCACTTATTTCCGCCTGTCTCTCCCATCTAAGCTAAACACACCTGCACGTAAAAACTACTATACCCACATGTGTACACGGGCAACGCCGGGTACAACTGCTAGTAGATCAATAAACCGGGCTGGGAATTAAAGAGTTAAATTGAATTAAACGCTGTACTTCGGCATGACCAATCTTGCACGATCACCAGGTTTACCAATTGTTTGGTTCAAAAAATGACTGGTATTTCAGCCAATCAACCGGAGTATCGGTGTAAAGCTGGGTACACACACTAACGATAAAGCCCCGATACCGTCGGATCCAACTCCCTATAGAGGAGTCTAGCGCGGCCGATGGAAACACACAGTCCCGAGCGTTCTCCTTATGATGTTCATAGGGAGAACGCTCGGGACTGTGTGTATGCAGATCTTTGAAAGATGTCACCTTTCAGAAATCTGTGCTGTGTGTCCCTAGCTTAAGCTACCGTCCAGTAAGTACCAGCTCTTAGTAACAGTGGCTATGGGAATGCAGATTTTCTCTGAATATAAAATGATCTAGTGGAATGATGTCCAACCTGCTGCCCTTTAGATGTTTGCAAACTACAATTCCCAGCATTCTCTGGTGACAGGAATGCTGGGAGTTGTAGTGCTCTGCATACTGCAACCAGGTAATGATGACAGTTGTAGTTTGAACAGTGTAGTAAACAGTGATGGGCGTTGTTTGCTGTTAATTAGCAATCACTGTCTTTACCTAATTTGACATTGAGTAATCCATTTTGGCTACTGGGGTAGGGACGCCCCACATTTTGGCCTTTGTCCATGCAGTCCATTTTATAACATAACCACACACAATCTGATTGTACAATTTTTAGGCAATCTTACAAATAACAATACTGTGGGGTTCCAATAACTATAAATAATTTGAACGCACTGGAATTACACACTGCATTGTGCGCATTCTCGCACGTTCGCTCATGCAATTTCACTATTTTCCCTTATAGAAACGCATGCGATTACGCAAAAAATGGCCAAGGATGCACAAACGCATTGAAAATCGCACAAATTTTTGCATTCCCACAATTATCATATTTAAAATCACATGTAAATCGCATTAGTGTGTGCCTAGCCCTTAGTGTGTGCCTAGCCCTTACTAGTGTGTGCCTAGCCCTTAGTGTGTGCCTAGCCCTTACTATTGTGTGCCTAGCCCTTAGTGTGTGCCTAGCCCTTAGTGTGTGCCTAGCCCTTACTAGTGTGTGCATAGCTCTTACTAGTGTGTGCATAGCTCTTAGAGTGTGCCTAGCCCTTAGTGTGTGCCTAGCATTTAGTGTGTGCCTAGCCCTTAGTGTGTGTGTTTGCCTAGCCCTTAGTGTGTGCCTAGCCCTTAGTGTATGCCTAGCCCTGAGTGTTGCCTAGCCCTAGAGCCTGGTTTCACACAGTGAGGTGAAATTGGATGGCGATTGTAAAGTGTGTGGCCACCATGACATTACAAGGAATCATCTCATATTAGATCCAAAAGTGTAAACAGACCGATCTGCTTCCAGTAGGAATTGATCTGTTACAATAAGTTTGAATAAAATGGAGAGAATTAGTGGAGATCACGTAACCTCTATCTTACTCTGATCAGATCTTTCCCAGCTGAACGTTCCATCCGCATGTCCGCATTACACACAGCGCCACTTACCGGCAGAAATCGGCAATGACCTCTTCATGCTCGTGCAGCCATAGCATCACCGTCTCTGTGGCGCAATCGGTTAGCGCGTTCGGCTGTTAACCGAAAGGTTGGTGGTTCGAGCCCACCCAGGGACGCAGCTTTTACTGAATTGATTTATACTATTGATATTATCCAGGGCCACTGTCACTGTTCTAAATGTGTAATTACAATAATTCTATAATTAGCAATGGGCTATGGTTTTATGGCAGGGATGGCAAACGTGAAGCCCTTCAGATGATTTCAAAACTACAACTCCCAGCATTCCATAGTTGCATACTTACTGGCTGTAGTATGCCAACAGGGGATGCTGGGAGTTGTAGTTTTCAGACATCATGAGGGCTGCAAGTTTAATTCCCCTGTTTTAGGGCTATATTTACAAATCCATGGTATCTAAAATGTTCAATACCGCAGGTTCATACCGTGACAGCGTCGCCATAAAGCACCAAACATTAAGTATTATTATATATTACTATTATTGTATATGTATATTATTATTATTTATATTACTATTGTTATATATGTATATTATTATTATTATATATATTACTATTATTGTATATTATTATTATATATTACTATTATTGTATATTATTATTATTATATATTACTATTATTGTATATTATTATTATTATATATTACTATTATTGTATATTATTATTATTATCCAGACCACAAGAAACGCTCGTGATCTGTACTTTCTCTTTTTCCACCAGCTCTCTCAGACAACAAGATCCTCGTTATGGACTGCTGCCTTATTCTCACCAAAATGGATCATGTAAATTGGCTCTGAAATACTTTACTTTTGATATTTCGTAATTTCATCATGATAGACACCCTAACCACTAGATTGGACCACTCTGCAATTATTGTCTGTCACTGTAGTGGGCCAATGGCTTTCCCAATTATTAGTGTAAACAGATCCCAATCCTTTGCTTGAGTATAAGGACAACATCCACTACTAACCATTTTTTTTTTTTTTTTAGAAAGAATGGCCTCCTCTTTAAAAAAGTGTGATATAACCTACTTTGTCCTCTGATTTGAACATTAACTGTACGCCTGCTATCTTCTGCATGTTTGTGAAAATACCGAGTACTTAGTGACCGGAACATGGAGCTGGGCATAGCTCAGAAGAGGCAGCTAAGGAGACTGAATTTCAGTCATTTGGCCTTGTGATGTCAACATGTCAATTTTCCAATAAAATTGGACGTTACTAACTGGAAGAACCAAGAAGCAGAAACAGGAGGCTAAACAGGGCACATTTGTGCAGGATTCAGGTTAGACTTACATATTTCACCTTCAACTATTACCGTTTAGGGGTTTGGGGGGTGATATACCTGTATGTAAGTTTTCATTTCAGGGCTGGACTTGCCCTTTAATAAGAATATTGTGTTATATAGTAATAGATGGAACTCCATAATCAACTAATCCTACAGTGTAAAGCATCAAACTGGAACTCTAGCTGGTGCTCCTTGTTTAAGTGTCCCAGAGATAATTTTCTACAATGAGATAATGGCAGATTTCTCCTGGCTGAGAAAGTCAAATTTATCATGCATTCACACAACATAGTTACATAGTAATTGAGGTGAATAAGGCACATTACGCCCTTCAAGTCCAACTATTTCATTTTGTTTTTTAACCCTACCCAAAAATTGCGTGCGTTTTTTTTTGCATTGCGGCTTGCCATTGCGCTTTTTAAAAAATAATTGAAACGCCGGGCAACCAACCACAAAAACGGCGCGTTTTTCGGTGCGATTATGAGTTTTTGCATTTTTAAAATCGCAACGCATGCATTTCCTATACTTGTTAAGCAATCGCAAGCACAAACGCAACAACAACGCACATGAAATCGCCTGCTTTCGATTGCATTGGCGTTTCAGTGGTTTGCCAGTATCCTTATGAACTTGCCATTAACCAACATTGCTGGAAGAAAGTTCCCACCTTTCTTCACGTCTCACTGTAAGAAACCTTTCCTAAACCTGAAGGTGAATTCTTCTTATTCCACCTTAAAGGAGTCATTGAGTCTGATATGACCTATTCATAACATGCACCAGAGAGTCATTGTTATGCCTGCATTAATATATGTTTATAACGGTTATCATATCCGCCAGCCAACTGTCGCTCTTCAAATGTCAACAACCCTAACTTGGTTCAACTCTGCCTGCATATCACCAGCCCCTCTGTCACGAACGGCCAGTTGCTGGGCACGTGATCTGACCTAATTATTCGGTATTCGCTGCCCACCACTTTAAGTTCGCCATTAAAGACCCCCAAAAACACACTCTTGACTCTCAGACTATCACACCCCCTGTCCGCGCTAAGGGAACATGCTAAATGGTTAACACTACCCATCACTCACAGCAAACTAATGGTTAATTAGCATCAGTCTTCACAAGCAGGCACGAGCTTAATAGCATTTACACTGCACACTCCATTCAACCACATAAAACTTCTCAAGGCTAACTGAGTTCTTTTAGAGACCACAAAGACACACTTATTAAATTTTAGATTAATATTCCAAAAGGTGGACCGTGCATATATAAAAATAACTAAAAAAATGTGTGTTACAAAAATAAATGACCATACCAATAAGTACAACACGTTATAGAAAATAAAAAGGATAAAAATATTCCAGACCCTAACTCACTAGAAGAAGTCTGTATCCTGGGGCGGAAGAAACATGGGTCCATACACCACGTTTTAAGCATGTCCCCAAGATATGAACAACATTATTTTGGGACTAACAGGACTTTTAAACTATTTGTTGAACTACGCTCCCTCCCCACTTGAGGAGTGGATGTCAGGAATGTCCAGTTTAACACTAGCCCAAAGCACCTCATTCCCCCATGTTAGAGGTCCTAATTCATGTAATGATAGATTGTACCTTTGTATTGGGCTATTGATCACATTATTCCTCTCTGTATTATTATCAATTCCTCTAATACCAAACAAACATGACCTGTGTTGTGAAATCCATATTTCCCCAGTATAATATCTCCCTTGCAAGGGTAAAAGGGCTCCATGTTGTATCCTATTAATGGGCATATTATATAATCTTACAAATAAACATTGGTTCTGTCTTAACACATTCCAATACCGAAATACAATTATTTTCCAGTTATGACTTGTCCTATAAATGACCTCTAGTACCCACCACGACCCCTGCTGTAGAGAATTCCAATGCACGTTCGGCCCCACAGTGCTGAGAAAGGAGATCTGGTTCCATGCTTGACTATCGTAATAAAACAATAGGACGTGTTCCCAGTTGGAATGGAATGTTTATGGTTAAGTAATAAAAGGAATAGTAACCCATTCTTACAAGTCCACTCTACACATTTTCCTGACCACCTCCCTCTTTAAATGGCGCACGGTGATGTGACTTACAGTCAGTCCAGCTCGTCCAGTCTCGGCGGATCTGATGGCGGGAAAGGCCATCTGCATTCCCGTGGTTCACTCATTTCTTTTGTGCTTGTATTGTAAAATCATAATTGCTGAAGTATTAGCTCACCTTAGCAGTTTACGGTTATCTCCAGACACCCTGTTTATACACCGCTCCAGTGATTGTGAATCAGTTATCACTGTAAAGTTACGACCCTAGGTAGAGATAGGGTTGTAACTTTTGGCAATGCCAATACAATGCTAAACACTCTTTTTTACCGTGCTAAGCTACGTTTGGGACAATAGCTTCCTACTCAGATTATAGTTAGTGATGTTCTTCACACTTCTTATCACCTGACTCATACACAAGCCCCGAGGCATACGCAGAGGCATCTGTCTGGTACTATAAACCTCTTTTTAAAATAAGGGCCTGTAGACAGGGCAGTAGAACACGCACTCTTGAGAGCCTTAAAAGACTGTCACATTCGCCGTGTCCGAGAGTACCACTTGGGTGCACTTTTTCCTGGTTAGTCTGTAGAAGGTTTTGCTAGGGAAACTGTAATGGGAAGTAAATTTCCTGTAAGACCCCGCAGTTCCTAAAATGACTCACATTCTTTTGGTTTGGGGATGGCGCCAGGCTAAAATATCTGTTTAACTTTGTCGTTTCGGGTTTTAAGTTGCCACGATTCCTATGCAGTGCCCTAAATAGTGTGAACCTCGTTCATCCCTATTTGGCACTTGCTTGGTCTTTATGTCAGACCTGCAGCTCTGAATCCGGTCTCGACGCGTGAGAGGTGAAATGTGTCCCTCCCAAGTACTACTGAACACGCAATATCCGTCTAGGTAGGCGGACTGCAATTTACCCAGACCTTCCCAACAACCTCATTTACCATTCTCTGGAAACGTGCTGGAGCCATTAAGGTACAGTCCAAAGGGGAGGACGTAAACTGCAAAACACCAAAGGGGGTATGAAGGCCGATTTCTACCTGTGCTGCGGTCGTCACGGAATTCTGCCAATATCCCGGCTTAGATCAATGATTGTTAGATAGTTGAGACTGCCTAACTGACCAACCAATTCATCAATCCTAGGCATAGATATGCATCAAATACCGTGACCAGCATTCCAGCTTTCAGAGTACCACACGAAACCTGGTGGTTTGGGTCTCGTTTGGGCACCCGAACCACAGGTAGGCCAGCACTATGGATTTTTTTAATTTACACCCAGTTCTAACATTCCCTCAATTTCCCTCTTTTAATACAGCGCTGTACCTCCAAGAACCTCTGTATGCTGACGGGAATAGGAGGATGGTCCCGGTGGTTAACGTTATGGACTGCAAGGTGGGTCCTCCCTGGTTTTTGCTGTAAGGTTGGTATATTGCTAAGCACTTCCACAGTTCTGCTTTCTGCCTGTCCAATACTTGGGGGGTTGAATTTGGTGTGTCTGCAAGGACCTGCTTCTTTGTGCATGTGAGTAAATACACCAAGGGTTCAGTCTCCCCCTCATTAGGCAGAAACGCAAACGGGCATAGCGTACACATCTCGTTCATTGGATGGGCCTTCATCATTAACCTGGAATAACCTTTTTCTCTGGCCTGGTCTCCCATAGCCACCACATAATTTAATTGTTTCAGTCGCTTTAAACAATAAGGTAAGGTCCCTCCCAAGCAGCCTGTGCTTGTTTGGCGCATGGGAGAAGAAACCCACACTTTATGACCCACGTTCGTAAACCCGTTTCGGTCAGTGCGGTCATCCATGGCTTTTGCATTACCGGGCCTGTTTTAGATTTTCTTGTGCTAAACCCCATGAGAAGTTGTAGTTTTTTTTCCTGAAAATTGTTAATATCAAAACCACCGAAATTTCCTCACCCAATTTTCCCCTCCACAGGCCCTCTCTGATTAGATCCAAAGCCCACGTACCCTCCTCCCATTATAGTAATCAAAAGGGGGAATCCAAGTGGACGCCTGGGTACCTCTCTGTATGCCAACAGTTAAATAGACGATACCGTTCCCCATTTCTTCCTTGGGAATCCACAAAACATTTTTACATCTTTTTAAAACTGCCATTAAAGCTTCACATATAACACCATTAGTTTGGGGATGATTGGGTGCAACCAGGTGTTCGCTGCACCCGTTCTTACACCAAGCTCTGCATTAAATGACATGAATTGGTACCATGTCTGTGAGCATTTCCCCATGGAAACCCACCGTGAGAATATGGTCTCAGGCAAGGCTCTAGTGCAACTCTTGTCCTGCCTATGGAAGATAACGGTATAGCTTAGGATATCGGGTGCATAGTTACCACTTCAGATGAACCTTTCTTTTCCCGAACTACTGGGTTGGCTAAAGGCCCTGTATCACAGACCCTCTGAAATGGCTCATCAAAGTAGGAGGGGAATGAGTGTAGCTTGCATACCATCCCCAGATTTACCACAACGCTGGCAAGTGATCATGATCGGCAATAATTAGCAATGTCAGTACACATATAGGCCAATAGAACCTGTGACTTAAACGGCCTTTAGTCTGTGTATCCTAATAGGCCAGCATAAGGTATCTATCTATGTGCTACCCTTAACAGTTTTTATTTCTCTGTATGTGCAGGTCCAATCATACTGTCTCTCTGATACCCATGGTTCAGATGGAAACAACCTCCCTTTATACAGTTGTATTGTTCTCATTTTCTCCCAATAACTTTTTCCTTATCAGTCCTCAGTGGGTGGTGTTCTGCCTGCATCCGCAACCCCTATAGGCTAGCATCCGCTTTCAGAGGCAGCCGTCAACTCATTGGAATCAGCTGTGGATGTAGTGACAACTGAGAAAGTAACCATTGGTAAAGGCTTAGCAACACCTGGGCCACGGGGTGTGTCGAGCAATGGGAACTTCAGTTTGGTGAGTCTCCCCCCTGGCTCTGCCAACAGGCCCATAGCACTTGCACTTCTGGTTACAAGTGCAATGGCAAAGATGTATCGTTAATCCCAGTATCAATTACATTCTTAACACTTGTTAACTGGTACATTAGATACTTTGTTACTGGGGTAATAGAAGGACACATGTCCACATTCAGATTCTCATTAACTAAATCAGAGTCATTGTAAATAGACCAGTTTAAATTATTTAGAGTCCTCCAGTGGGAGAATAGATCCTTGGAAGCATTACATGCCATAGTTGGGATACCAAGCCTCCCTAGGTAGTCTAACCCAGGCAACACATTAGTCGGAATGGCATCCGATCCGACCCCCCACTTTTCCCTCATCCGCTTCTGCTACCACAGGCAGAAAGACCGGGCCAAGTGTGACATTGTAGGACTGATTCCTGCCAAATCCTGAGACAGCATGGTACTCCCTGGAGAAAATTGTCAGATTCTACCAGCGGGGCGAACCCAAGTAACCAGCCCCCGTGTCCCTAAGGCCAATAGTAAGTTTGTTACCCACAGGTACAGGTTGAAGGTATCTGTGTTTTTTCGGCACTACCAGCAGCAATTAGAACAGCAGGGATGGTGTGGATGCGTCTAGGGGAAAAGTTAAGGTTTTCCTTTCTCAGACAGGTGACACTAACATGACCCACCTTGTTGCAGATAAAGCCCTCCTGGTATCCACTGATGGACGTCTGCCTCCTGAGGGTATGAGCAGGTGCGGTGGTGTATGACCCCAGGGGAAAAATTGCCACTACTTTCCCAGGGTAACGATACTTCCAGCTGGGGTGATTTTGTAACGTTGGACGATTTGGATATGTTGGCACCCTGTTGGCTGCATAGGTGTCCTGCCACTTCTGCTGCTTTTTTGCGCTGTTTTTGGCTCCCGATCCAATACAAAATGTCGCACATCCAGGACAGATATAAGGAACTGATCCATTACCATAAAGTCCTCCAGTCCTCAAATTTGTAACTGACAGTCCTTTATAATCCCTGGCGAAAACTGGTTTCTCAGATTACTCACAACATCTGGTAGTCTGTCAGTGGGACCTCTCTGCAATGCTCTAAACTTTTGCGATACACAACTCTGGGTGAGGTTAAACTTCTTAATCAGAGCCTGTTTCAAAGCCTCATAGTCCCCATCAAGCTCTGGTGGTAGTTCAACAAAGGATCTAAGGCTTTGCCTTTTATCCAGTGTCAAGTATCTTGCCCACTGCTCCGTGGCAACTGATAACTGTCTGCACAGCACTTTTCAAAACTTAACAAAAAAGTGTCCAAATTGCTATCATTGTCCTGACAGGAAACTTGGGTAACCATGCAAAGCAACGGACCTCTCTGGACTCACTGGACTGTGGAGACTGGGTCTGGTGCGGAGCTTTGCCAACTCCAGTTGAAATGCACGGTCTGCTTGTCTTTCGGCTGCTTCTTTCCCTTTGCGCCTGCCTCTCCGCTGCTGCGGCATCCATTTTCACGCTGGCTTGCCGTTAGCGTCTCTCAGCTGCTGCTGCTGCGGCTGCCTCCCTCTGTGCCTCCCTCTCCTGAGCGCAAGATCAATTGAAGAGTAGCTGTGGGTCATCTGAACCCAACAATTGTAAATCCTTTTGCAGGGAAGAGAGTAATGTTCCTGCACTGTGGTATTCTCATGCTGAGAAATCCAGGTTAAACAGTCCTCTGGGATACTAATCCACATCGCTTCCCGACTCAGTTTGTTTATCTGCTCCTGGCACTCTACTAACAATGCCCTTATCAGCAGCTCCTTGGACTTGTCCAGGCAATCAATACCTTTCCCACAGAGATTGATAGGACCTCCTGTTTTGTCTCTTGTAAAAGGTTGCCATCCTCAGCTACCTTGCCAAATAATATAGGAAGAAAAAAAAAGAGAAGGGGAGGGAACACTGTTTGTAACGTTTGTATGTCTTTTAAAAATAAATGCACGGAGTGTTCTTTGGAAGACTGGATACCCGCTGCAAGGATACAGTTCTTTGTGGTAGACAAGGGAAAAACTAATCCAAGCACTAATGCTCTAATTAAAAATATATTATCCCACACGCTGCCAGCCAATGATTGTCACGAACGCCAGTTCGCTGGGCACGGGACTGACAATTAATCGGGTATTCGCTGCACCCACTTTAAGTTACGGCCTTAAAGAGCCCCAAAAACACACTCTTGACTCTCACTGACTAGCACACCCCTGGTCTGGCAGCTAAAATGGTTAACACTACAACCATTCACTCCAGTCAACTAACTGGTTTAATTAGCATCAGTCCTTCACAAGCATCACAGAGTTAATTAGCATTTACCACTGCACAATCCATTCAACCACATATAAACTATCAGAGGCTAACTGAGTTCTTTTAGAGCTCAAAGACAAAACTTATTAAATTTTAGATTTAATATCCAAAAGGTGGACAGTTGCATATAATACAAAAATAAAATAAAATGGTTACTAAAATGACATACCATAAGTACAACAGTTATAGAAAATAAAAAGGATAAAAATATTCAGACCCTATCACTAGAAGAAGTCCTGTCCTGGGGCAGAAGAAACACTGGGTCATACACACTTTTAGCATGTCCCCAAAGTAACAACATTATTTTGGACTAACAAGGACTTTTAAAACTATTTGTTGAACTACGCCCTCCACATGAGGTGGGAGTGTCCCAGGAATGTCCAGATTTACGACTAGCCAAAAGCAACTCATTCCCCTCATTTAGCAGATTCCATATAATGTAGATATGTACTTTGTATTGGGCTATTGATCACTATTCCTCTCCTGTATTAAAATTTTACTCAATCTCCAATACCAAACATGGACCTGTGTGTAATCCATATTTCCCCAGATATTAATATCTCACCTGGAAGGGAATAAGGGCTCCATGTGGGTTATCCTATTTAATGGCATATTATTATATTTACAATATAACATTGGTTTTCTGTTCTTACACATTCCAATACCGAAATACAATTATTTCCATGTATGACTTGTGCCCTAAATGACTCTAGTACCCCGACCCCTTGCTGTAGAGAATTCCCAGATGCACGGTTCGGGCCCACATTCGTTCTGAGAAGGAGATCTGGTTCCATGCTTGACTAATCGTAATATAAACAATAGGACTGTTCCAGGTTGGAATTGATGTTTATTGGTCCTAAGAATAATAGGAATAGTTAACCCATTCTACCAAGTCACTCTACACATTTTCCTGGACACCCTCCATTCCCCTTATTTTGTTGCCCTTCTCCTGAACTTCTTCAATTTCAGATGTCCTTTTGTATATGGATCCAAAACTGCACCGCATATTCCATGAGGCTTACCAGTGCCCCTGTAAAGAGGGAGAATAATACTTCTCTCTTGAATCTATTCCCCTCTTATACAAGACAATCTTGTCGTTGCTCTAGCCGTTGCTAACCTGGCATGTTTGCTACAGCTAAGCCAGTTAGCTCACCAGAACCCCCAAATCTTTTTTCCATTTCAGATGCCCTTAACACAGTATTTATGGTGTAGGTGGCACCAGAATTGTTAATCCCAAATGCATTACCTTACTTTATCAACTTGAATCTCATCTGCTATTTCGCTGCCCATTTTGATAATCTATCTGGTCCTGCTTGCGCAACTTTTGCACATCATTTAAGTTTCCAAAGCCTGCATAGTTTAATGTCATCAGCAAACACAGAGATCTGCTGTCAATGCCCCCCTCAAAGTCATTATAAACGATAAAAAAAAGAAGCGGCCCCATACAGAACCCTGGGCCTCCACTTAGAACTTAGCCCACATAGATGTAGCTCCATTTACCACCACTCTTGTTTCAATCCAATACCCATTCTCTATCCATGCACAACTGTTTTCTTCAAGGCCACAGTCCTCAGTTTATACATTAGAACCTTTGATTAAAGGGTTGTCTATACCAAAATGTGGGTTATTTTAAATGACCATAATGGAAAATATAAGTCTTCCCAACCACCACTGTATTTGTTGATCTGACCCTATTTCTTTAGATATCTATCTAAAACTTCTTATATTCAGCTGTCATCAAGTTCCTTGCTCTCAAAGCTATTTTCTTGAGTAGTTTTACGTAGCTGGAATGGTGACAGAGTTTTGTGCAGTTGGAATGCTGTTGGACAGTTAGTTTGTGGAAAAAAAGTCAGGTCAGATGGAGTGGGAGTGGTTAAATAGGGAGGGGATACTGCTCCTAAACATAATGTGTGCTGGATAGAAGGCAATGCAGCAATAACACACAAATCAGAGTAAGTGCTACTTACATGTATTCAATTATAGATTAAAGGGACAGTTCAGTGAAAATTATCAATATATGTTACATTTGTTGTGTAATGTATCTTAGTTATTCTACATATCCTCTTCCATTTTGAAAATCAGTGATGTTAATACCCTTGCTGTTCCCTGCTGTTGACATGAGTGAGCTGACATTTCAGGTTTCTAACGGTCTTCTTCTTCCCAGGATGCACAACATCCTTGGAATGTTCCTAAAAGTTATTTCACTGATTTTCTGTTGATGGGTCAAAGATGCTCAGATCTCTACTGAGCAACTGAATCAATCCAGGTGCTGGTCACAGGCAAGACACAACGGCCTCTACTAGGGTCCTGCGCAAACAGGAAGTCAGTATTTCGTTTGCCATTTATTTATACACAACAAAATGTCTGAATTGGCAAATTAAGTCATTGGGTGATGAATAATACTGCTCTTTTTCTGAAAGACATGTTTTGCACTGAACTTCCCCTTTAAGAAGAGCAGTCATTTTTTCAGTATAGTGTCCCTTTAAAGGACCTTCCAGGCTAATGCTTAGCTGATACACTATTAACGTTACCGTTCCCCAACCACCTACCAGTTCCTTGTTGCAGTGGACATTCGTTGCAAAAATGAATGGGCCAGAGCAAATGATGGGCAATATGCTGGCCATACCTTATCATATATTAGATAGATTTAACATATATATTAGGTTGATTAGATATTTAGGGTAATGTCCAAACTTGTCGCACACAGCACACATGCAGGATTTTTGTGTGTAATACTCTTGTGTGCACTGTCGTTCCGTGTCATTTCTATGTTTAACGGCACGCACAGTGATCCGCCTGAAAAGTTGTGCACACATGCAAACCATAATGGACGGAGCGCCGCGCACACAGTAGGAACTGCCCGGCAGCATTGCTTGGCAAGTGTGAACGGAGTGCAAATTCTAGTAATCATATTGACCCAATATCAGTACTGTATCAGACCCCACTGTTCCGGCTCTGGCCGCATTCATTTTTTAAAAGATTTTTGATTGGACAAGACGATTATCCTTTAAAAACATTAACTTTTTGATCCAGGGGAAGTGGGAGTATAATTTAAAGCAAGACAACCTCTAAGGCATGAGTCACTACTGCCACCTAAAGCCCAGTGCCATGCCAATGATTCTAATATAACCCGAGCCACATACAGTGACAATCATTCACTTCCTTTATGAAGGAGGCAATTGGAGAAAAACATTTTAGTTCTCGACTGAAATTCCATCAAATGAATGTCCATACTACAATTTAAAAATCCAGAGAGTCAGTGGTGCATCAGAGGATGGAGACATATGTATATAGGCAGATAGAGATGGTGTGGAGCTGCCTAACTGCTTTATGACACAGAGATGGAGATATGGATAAAGGCAGGATAGAGATGGTGTGGAGCTCCCATATGAGATATGTGTGACACAGAGAGGAGATATGTATATAGACTGTGGGATGGAGTGTGGAGCTGCCATGCTGCAAATCTGACACAGAGATGGAATATGTAGATTGGCAGGATAGGGATGGTGTGGAGCTGCCATACTGCTACGTGACACAGAGATGATATATGGATATAGGCATGATAGAGATGGTATGGAGCTGCCATACTGCTATGTGACAACAGAGATGGAGATAGGGATAAGGCAGATGAAGGATTGTGTGGAGCTGCCATACTGCTATTGCAGAGAGATGGAGATATGTATATATACAGGATAGAGATGGTGTGGAGCTGCCATACTGCTATGTGACAGAGAGATGAGATATTAAATAGGCAGGATAAGAGATGGTGTGGGGCTGCTCCCATAGAGTAGGTAATAGCCCATTTACCCTATATGCTATTACCTACCCCATGTGCAGTGCATGCCCTGGTAGCAAATGCATCAAGGCAGGCGGGAGTTGTAATTAAACATGTGAAGTGACAAGGTTCCCCATCATTGCTATTCAGGCACTGGCCCCGTAGCCCCCCCAGAGCAGTCCACTGTCATCCCTGTACACAGCAGTGAGACAGAGGGTAACAATGTCTCCCATGGACTCTCACAAGTAGAAATGGATCAGTATAACTTACAGTTACTCCTGCTGCTCTCTATGGAGATCACAGCACAGAACAGCTACAGGTTTAGGGAAGGGTGGGAGGGGGCGAGCCACGAGCCAGTAAGGCC
Organism: Hymenochirus boettgeri; assembly: GCA_019447015.1. Classification (NCBI taxonomy): domain Eukaryota; kingdom Metazoa; phylum Chordata; class Amphibia; order Anura; family Pipidae; genus Hymenochirus; species Hymenochirus boettgeri. Next base: position 253,820,286 of record CM033472.1, on the reverse strand, counting down.
ACTTACCAACATGTCATGGGGCCATGCAGCAGAAACACACACGTTTGTCTTCTCTATCTAGGAATGGCGTCCACCCAGTGGCTGAATGCAGTATGCAGGGAAACCCCCCCCCTTTTTCTAACTCTCTGGGCCGCTTTGAAGTCCGGGCCCCAAACTGTTCGAGTACCCCCATTCTCCCCCTGATGGGGCCCTGAAAAAAAACACATTAGCTCATTTCAAATCTTAAATGAATACATTAAGTAGCACTTACTCTGATGTGTTTGTATTCTGTATTAACCATCCAGTTTCTTTTGCTCAAGCTTAGCCCGCTCAGTCCCCCAACCTCCTGCCAGACTATGTGACTCTCTGTTAGACAAGCATGCTCAGTAATCCCTATGAGCAGCATTGGGAAAGGGAATTCCCCGCCATGCAGTTCGCATACCACTGTCACCATTCCAGCTACAGCAAAAATATACATAACAAAGAGTTATTAACTAAGGCACTTGTTGACAATTGCAATGTAAGAGTTTCAGACTGGATATCTAACAAAATACAGTGATAGTTGGAAGATTATGCTTTTCTCCAGAATGGGCATCGAAAAAAAAAATCTCAGGTACATATCTGTAATAGCAAATAAAAAAAAAAAACAAAAAAAAAACCTCTAACACCTTCCAAAATCCTACCTACTGAAAATGCATTTTATGGAGCTGTGCTAGATCAGATTCACTTCAGTATTTGAGTCCCCATTGCAGCTTTCTACCGATGTTGTTTCTTTATAAAGCCTTCATGCGCTGTAGCCTCAACAGTTCACCTTTAAATATGTAACCTAGAGAGAATTGCATTGCAGCAGAGCTTATGGCTAGTTTGGGTTCACTTCATTATTCTCCCCTGCATCTGCACCATGTGTTTCAATAAGTACCTATTAGTGGTAATGTTGGAGGGTATGTATGTTTTATTGAAATGTTTGCCCAGCAATTACTTTAACTTTTGAATTAAACAGCTTTTACACATGAATGAACAGTCTTGTAATAAGTATGTGATGACAGTTGACTGTAGTGATTGCATTGACGACCTGTATGTTTATTGCAGTTTCTCATACACAATGTAGGTGATGAAGTTAAATGTCGTTATTTGAGACCGTGACCATTCCTCGACACAATGGATCGTGATTGACCGGACCATTCTTAGACACAATGTAATGTGATTGACATTTCAGACACATATTACTTTAGACAGTTCTCGACACAATGTACTGATTGACCGTGACGCATTCTCAGACACCAATGTGGATTGACAGTTTACAGACACAATGTACGTGAATTGTACAGTTCTCATACAATTGTATGTGAATTGACCGTGAGCCGTTTCTCAGACAGTGTAGTGAATTTGACCATTCTCAAGTGGTATAATGTGTACGTGTAATGTGATTGACAGTTCTCATACTACATTTAGTTTGACAGTTCTCAGAAACACACCGTAATGTGTCTTGACAGTTCTCAGATACAACGTATGTGATTGGACAGTTTTCTCAGATCCAACGAAATGGATTACATTGCAGATAATGTACTGAACAGTTCTCAGTACAGTTGTGCTTGACGTTCTTGGATCCCAGAATGCAATTCAGGAGTTGAATGTTGTGATTTTGCAGGAAATGGAAGTCCATTCGCCATTGGAGGGGAGGTGTGGGGTTATGTTTACCAAGACAACTACGTCTCCCAGGATGCATCTCATTCCCCTACCGTACCCTCCAGGTCGGAGGCCGACATATCCCTCCTCCCGCTGCTAGCCGACTAGCCAGCCACCATTGTTGGTTGCTCCTCTCCATGGTCAGGAAAGTCTCCCCGTTAACCGGGATTGCATTGAATGGTCTCCGGAGAGCTCAAAGCATAAGAGCTCGGTACTAGCGCCACCACGACATGCCTCACTGGACGGGCCGGGCCGATTAACCAGAAGCGCGCCCCGCTATCTAGGGGTTAATCACGTGATTTCCCCAGGCGTGTCCCGTGCGCTACTAATTCTAGAGCTCCTTTTTTTTTTTAAAAACACTTTATTGTTCACACCTCAGGATAAATGAAACTGTTGGAATTCAGGAGTGTCTATATAAAAGCAAATAATTCCATTGTGTCCTGAATTAATGTTCCCCATTTCTAGACTCAGTTGAAAGGGGCAGTACAATGAACTGGGATGATTGGAGTCATTATACGTCCAATATTATCAGTGTATCAATTTGATCGGCCCGAAAAATTCGTTCTTTCCGTGTCCGCGACAGACACCCCCCGTCTGTCAGTTCCATTGGATGAAGAAAACCACTTTAGTAAAGGGATCCAGATATCCACACTACGCTGTATGGAGGCTTTTGGGCAGGTTGGAGAGGTGGCGTGGATGTCAGCGCACCCTAACACAGGGGGGGGTTAGCCTTTAGGTGTCGTGGGGGCAGGTTAAGGGGCATCCTGGGGGGTGTGGGGCCAAAGGGGTGTGGCAGGGATATTAGAGTCTCCTTCCCGTGGCGGGAGTTTGGGGTGGTCAGGATGCGTGAGACCACCCAGACTGATGGAGACTCCCTGCGGGATAACCTGATATCCCCATCTTCCCGACAGTAATATCCACTTAGTTCATTTATAAGCACACTGCATCCGGGTCGGTTTCCTCCGCCCCTACTCGCTGACGTAACGGGTATCCCATCGTTCCCGCGACCAGGATTTACCCATTACGTAGTTGTGTATGGGGATTGCAAGCGCTCACAGACGTCACACATCATCCACCCTGTACTTTGAGGCTTCCCGGCAGGGTGTGGAGGGGGCGTGTGTGAGGAGGCGTCATTTCAAGTATGTACCCAGGGCGGGGGTAGCAACTACGGGGTTGTAGGGGTGGGGGCCTAGAATGAGGATATTCCCGGAGGTGCAGGAGAGGGTTGGGATAACTGCAGATTACAGATGCACACTTGGACGCCCAATACACAACGAATTGTTTACAGCTGACAAATCATGTGTATAGGGTTCTGTCTGGACCTGGCAGATCATCAACCTCACCTAACTACAAGGCCACCATCATACTCCATCAGGGCCACCACATACTTACCAGGGCCCAGAGATGAGGTGAAAGGGGGGGAGGGAATCCTGCAATACTGCATTCAGCAATAGTGTGACGCACAACACAGGAAGCTCTATTCCTTTGGGAGAAGAGCAATAGGCGTAAATTGCCTTCCTGGATTCCGTTTGCTCGCTGCATGGCCCCGGGTGAGCTACTCGTAAAGTGGTTTACTGTTTATGTGCTCTCCGCCCCCTCCTGCCTTCTTTGTATCATTTTGATCAATGCAATGTGGCAGGGGTTCTACACATTTCAAACTATACATGCTATACCAAAGGAGTCCATACACACAAGAGAAAAATTGTTACAATAGTTTCAACTCATTTTCGGGCAAGAAATTTTCCAGCTGTCTGATAGCAAAAATAAAAAAAAACCAACCCCACACTACCACTTTTTGGTACATATCGTGTTATCTGTTGTAAATTGGCCTCCTCTAAAGGAAAAGTAAAGTCAAACTCCTCTATTAAACTAGTACACAAGAAAAGGACCCTAGAACCCTCCGTCACCGTCACTAGGGCTTGGCCACTTAGATTGCGCTTTTTTCTAACACTGCCATCGCGGAATCCGTGCTTTTTGCGGATTGCATTCCGTTTCGATTTGCTTTATTTCCGTTTGCGATACACATCTGGCAGGCGTCCACCATTTTAATTGCGAAATGCATGCGGTTCGTATCTCAAAGGAGTAATCGCATGGCGCAAACAACGCAAACCGGCGTGTGCCAAGTTGGGCAATCGTGTATGTAGGCGCGTGGGCACCTATAAAGTGTTCTAGGTCTTCACATGCTTAAAATAAGGTTTCCAGTTTCCACTTTACGTCTTCTCCTTTAAGGATTCTCATTCACAAAACATGACCACACTTTAACATGAATGTGTTTCGTGGCAGTTAACAAATTATATGTGGAATGCAACAATGCAGATCATGTGTTGAAATGTGCCTATTGGGATGTATAGGTGGATTTATCCAATACGGATTGTTGGACAGGTTTGGATTAAGTTTCAGATATAATCAGTGCTATTAATTCTGCATCTGTAACTTATGATTTTGTTCATATTAGTTTAGAAGCTTTATCGGACAGATGTAAGAATAGATGGGAGTAAAATTCTTACTGTCATCAATTCTTTAATGGCAATGTCTCATCTGAGTGGCGTGTGTGTTCTTTTTTATATGTAGAACTTGCTACCAAGTGACTATTCTGTGACATTACACATTTGCCAACAAACCAACAACAAAAAATAGACCCAATTGTGTTTAAATGTCTATATATGCCACAAAATGTTAAAAAAACAAAACTCACACAGCAGTAAAACCTTTCTTTACCGTATGGTGAGAGGACAGTAATAAAAATAATATAAAGGCATGCTAGTAACCATCTGAATGCTGTAATCTAACAATAAATTACATGCTTGTTTGTGTCAAGGGGAGTTACTCATGAACGAACACGTCTGGCATCTTCTATATGGCGGCGTTCTGAGCGCACCTCCTGATATAATAACCCATCTGGATGCTGCACAGATATTTTTGTACCTTTCTCTTTGCTGTGTTGTTATGTAATGCGCTAAATATATTGTAAATAAACTAACATTTTATGCATACTACTCTTTGAGACTAAGGGCGACCACACTAGTGCAGTTTTTATGGGAATACTGTTTATAACTAATTTTATAGCGTTACGCCACTCTTTTCATTAAGGTTTACATTATAGGTGTACCACTCTTGTCACAAGGTTTTACATTTATAGGTGTACGCACTCTTTGTCATTAAGTTTTACATTTATAGGCGTAACGCACTCTTTGTCATTAAGGTTTTACATTTATAGTGTCGCACTCTTGTCACTAAGGTTTTACATTTATAGTGTACGCACTCTTTGTCACTAAGGTTTACATTTAAGGCTACGCACTCGTTGTCACTAAGGTTTTCATTTATAGTGTACGCACCTTTGTCATTAAGGTTTTATTACATTACTGGCGTGTACACGCACTCTTTGTCACTAAGGTTTTACATTTATAGGTGTACGCACTCTTTGTCACTAAGTTTTTTACATTTATAGTTTACGCACTCTTTGTCATTAAGTGTTTTACATTTATAGGTGTACGCACTCTTTGTCACAAGTTTTACATTTATAGGTTATCGCACTCTTTGTCATTAAGGTTTTACATTTAAGGCGTACTGCACTCTTTGTCACTAAGGTTTTTACATTTATAGTGTGTACGCACTCTTTGTCATTAAGGTTTTACATTTATAGGCGTACCACTCTTTGTCACTAAGTTTTACATTTATGGTGTACGCACTCTTTGTCATTAAGTTTTACATTTATAGGCGTACGCACTCTTTGTCACTAAGGTTTTACATTTATAGGTGTACGCACTCTTTGTCACTAAGGTTTTACATTTATAGGTGTACGCACTCTTTGTCACTAAGGTTTTACATTTATAGGTGTACGCACTCTTTGTCATTAAGGTTTTACATTTATAGGCGTGTACGCACTCTTTGTCATTAAGGTTTTACATTTATAGGTGTACGCACTCTTTGTCACTAAGGTTTTACATTTATAGGCGTACGCACTCTTTGTCATTAAGGTTTTACATTTATAGGCGTACGCACTCTTTGTCATTAAGGTTTTACATTTATAGGTGTACGCACTCTTTGTCATTAAGGTTTTTACATTTATAGGTGTACGCACTCTTTGTCATCTAAGGTTTTTACATTTATGGCGTACGCCGCTGTCACTAAGTTTTACATTTATAGTGTAACGCACCTCTTTGTCACTAAGGTTTTACATTTATAAGGTGTACCACGTCTTTGTCATTAAGGTTTACATTTATAGGTGTACGCACTCTTTGTCACTAAGGTTTTACATTTATAGGTGTACGCACTCCTTTGTTCACTATGGTTTTAACATTTATAGGTGTACGCACTCTTTGTCACTTAAGGTTTTACATTTATAGGTGTACAGCACTCTTGTCACTAGTTTTACATTATATGCGTACGCACTCTTTGTCACTAAGGTTTTACATTTATAGGCGTGTACGCACTCTTTGTCACTAAGGTTTTACATTTATAGGTGTACGCACTCTTTGTCACTAAGGTTTTACATTTATAGGTGTACGCACTCTTTGTCATTAAGGTTTTACATTTATAGGTGTACGCACTCTTTGTCATTAAGGTTTACATTTATTAGCGTACCACTGTTCATTAAGGAATTTACATTTTAGTGTACGCCTCTTTGTCATTAAGGTTTTACATTTATAGGTGTATCACTCTGTCACTAAGGTTTTACATTTATAGGTGTACGCACTCTTTATAAGGTTTTACATTATGGGTACGCACTTTGTCAAAGGTTTTACATTTATAGGTGTTACGCACTCTTTGTCATAAGGTTTTACATTTATAGGTGAACGCACTCTTTGTCATTAAGGTTTTAACATTTATAGGCGTACGCACTCTTTGTCATTTTATAGGTTTTTACATTTATAGGTGTACGCACTCTTGTCACTAAGGTTTTACATTTATAGGTGTACGCACTCTTTGTCACTAAGTTTTTACATTTATAGGTGTACGCACTCTTTGTCACTAAGGTTTTACATTTATAGGCGTGTACGCACTCTTGTCACTAAGGTTTTACATTTATAGTGTGTATAAGCACTCTTGTCACTAGGTTTACATTTATAGGTGTAACGCACTCTTTGCATTAAGTTTACATTTATAGGTGTACGCACTCTTTGTCATTAGGTTTTCATTTATGGCGTGTACGCACTCTTTGTCATTAAGGTTTTACATTTAATAGGTGTAGATCGCACTCTTGTCACTAAGGTTTTTACATTTATAGGTGTACGCACTCTTTGTCACTAAGGTTTTACATTTAAGGTTTACGCACTCGGGAGTTTGTAACAATGGTTTTAACATTTACAGGTGTACGCACTCTGGAGTCTGACCTAGTGAGTTTTATTAGGAATACTGTTATAACTACATTACAGTGTTACCTCACTCTGTGATCTGACACTGTGCAGTTTTATAGGAATACTGTTTATAACTACATTTACAGGTGTACGCCTCTGTGAGTCTGACACTAGGCAGTTTTATATGAATACTGTTATAACTACTTTACAGGTGTACGCACTCTGTGTCTGACACTAGTGCAGTTTTATAGGAAACTGTTATACTCATTACATGTGTAAACGCACTCTGTGTCTGACACTAGTGCAGTTTTATAGGAATACTGTTATAATACATTTACAGGGTGTACGCACTCTGTGAGTCTGACACTAGTGCAGTTTTATAGGATACTGTTTAACTACATTACAGGTGTACGCACTCTGTGAGTCTGACGCTAGTGCAGTTTTATAGGAATACTTTAAACTCATTTCCAGGGTGTACGCACTCTTGATCTGACGCTAGTGCAGTTTTATAGGAAACTGTTATAACTACATTTACAGGTGTCGCACTCTGTGAGTCTGACACTAGTGCAGTTGTATAGGAATACTGTTATAAACTACATTCATTAGGTGTACGCACTCTGTGATCTGACACTAGTGAGTTTTAATAGGAATACTGTTATAACTACATTCACAGGTGTACGCACTCTGTGAGTCTGACACTAGTGCAGTTTATTAGGAAACTGTTATAACTACATTACAGGTGTACGCACTCTGTGATCTGACACTATGCAGTTGTATAGGATACTTTATAACTACATTTCAGGTGTACGCACTCGTGAGTCTGACACTAGTGCTTTTTATAGGAATACTGTATAACTACATTTACAGGTGTACGCACTCTGTGAGTCTGACACTAGTGCAGTTTTATAGAATACTGTTATAACTACATTTCCAGGTGTAACGCACTCTGTGAGCCTGACACTAGTGCAGTTTTAGGAATACTGTTATAACTCATTCATGGTGTACGCACTCTGTGAGTCTGACACTAGTGCATGTTTTATAGGAATCACTGTTATAACTTACATTTACAGTGTGTACGCACCTGTGAGATCTGACCACTAGTGCAGTTTTAAGGAATACTGTTATAACTACATTTACAGGTGTACGCACTCTGTGAGTCTCTGACACTAGTGCAGTTTTATAGGAATACTGTTATAAACTACATTTACAGGTGTACGCACTCTGTGAGTCTGACACTAGTGCAGTTTTATAGGATACACTGTTATAACTACATTTCAGGTGTACGCACTCTGTGAGTCTGACACTAGTGCAGTTTTTATAGGAATACTGTTATAACTACATTTACAGGTGTACGCACTCTTTGAGTCTGACACTAGTGCAGTTTTATAGGAATACTGTTATAACTACATTTCAGGGGTACGCACTCTGTGAGTCTGACCTAGTGCAGTTTTTATAGGAATACTGTTATAACTACATTTACAGGTTACGCACATCTGTGAGTCTGACACTATGCAGTTTTATAGGAATACTGTTATAACTACATTCAAGGTGTACCGCCTCTGTGAGTCTGACACTAGTGCAGTTTTATAGAATACTGTTATAACTACATTCATAGGTGTATACGCACTCTGTGAGTCTGACACTAGTGCAGTTTATAGGAATACTGTTATAAACACATTCACAGGTGTACGCACTCTGGTGAGTCGACACTAGTGCAGGTTTTATAGGAATACTGTTATAACTACATTACAGGTGTACGCACTCTGTGAGTCTGACACTAGTGCAGTTTATAGGAATACTGTTTATAACTACATTTACAGGTGTACGCACTCTGTGAGTCTGACACTAGTGCAGTTTTTATGAAATCTGTTATAACTACATTTACAGTGTCCGCACTCTGTGAGTCTGACACTAGTGCATTTTTATAGGAATACTGTTATAACTACTTTACAGGGTGTAAGCACTCTGTGAGTCTGACACTAGTGGCAGTTGTTTATAGAATACTGTATAACTACATTTATGTGTACGCAGCTCTGTGAGTCTGACACTAGTGCAGTTTTATAGGAATACTGTTATAACTACATTTACAGGTACGCACTCTGTGAGTCTGAACGTCACTACTCTTCCATTGTTGCTTTCAGGATTCTGATGGCGTCTATTAAATCACGCTCACAATTTTCACAGTGGTACGTTACACTTATTGGAGCTGGTGTACACAGTGGAACTGAGAGCCCGTGTCAATCTGTGTAACAAGTGCATTTCTGTTTTATAACACTATTTACGGTGTCCCCGCACTCTTAGGAGTCGACACTCATGGCAGCTTTGTATATATGACATATACTGATTAGTAACTACATTTGTACAACTAGGTGTACCTGACTGCACTCTGTGTAGGCATTGCACTAGGGCCCAGTGGTGCTTTTAATTTATGGAAACTGTTACTAAACTACATTAGAACTGTCTGCACGGGTGTACTCGGTGCACTCTTCCCGCAGTTGGTTTTTACATGAGTACCGTTGTTTATAAATCACCGTTATCGGACTTTTGTACGTCGACTCCGTGAGTCTGACCACAGTGCAGTTTAAGTTGTGTTCGTGGTGTAGGACGAACGTACTGTCGTACACTGTGTAGCGAAAAGTACTGCGCTCATTTAATGTCTGTGTTATACAGCTAATCGGCGACAATTTCAGTATCGTAACAGGTGCGACTCGTGTTGTGAGTTTAGGCCTGTATAGGAATCATACATTAGCGAGGGTACGTGACGAGTGGTCTGGTGTCGCACTCATGTCCCACCTACAATTTCAGTAGACGTGAATACGCTCAGGACGTCGTGCGTCGGCGCGTCCCCTCGTGGAGGGGTCTACCTGTGGTCTGCTATAGTGTGAGTGTTGGGGTATAGTGGCTCTAGCGGGTAGGTATGAAATACCTACGCAGTTGCAACAGGTGTGGAACGCCTCTGTATGGTCTGACACTAGGGACACGTGTACTAGTACACTGTGGAAGTACCAAAGGACATTCGTATAACACATACAGGGACCACCTGGAGGCGGACACTAGTGCAGTTTATATGGAATAACGTGGCGAATTATAACTACATTTAGTGTAGCGCACGTCGGGGAGTCGAGACAATCTGACACAGGTCAAGTTTTCATAAGGTAGGCTGTTCGTGTCAGCTCTATGGAACTACATAGTGTGACAGGAAGGACTATCAATATCGTTGGCGTCCACCTAAGGGGCAAGTCTGATGAGGACAAGGGGTAGCAGCTGACTCTGTAATCGCCTTCATAGACAGTCATGACTGACTGCGGGAGGCTATAGAGGAAATACTGTTATAACTACATTTACAGGGTACGCACTCTGTGAGGTCTGACACTAGTGCAGTTTTAATAGGAATACTGTTTATAACTACATTTACAGGTGTACCACTCTGTGAGTCTGACACTAGTGCAGTTTTAGTAGAATACTGTTATAACTACATTTACAGGTGTACGCACTCTGAGTCTGACACTAGTGCGTTTTATAGGAATACGTTTTATAACTACATTTACAGGTGTACGCACTCTGTGAGTCTGACACTAGTGCAGTTTTATAGGAATACTGTTATAACTACATTTACAGGTGTACGCACTCTGTGAGTCTGACACTAGTGCAGTTTTATAGGAATACTGTTTATAACTACATTTACAGGTGTACGCACTCTGTGAGTCTGACACTAGTGCAGTTTTATAGGAATACTGTTATAACTACATTTACAGTGTACGCACTCTGTGAGTCTGACCACTAGTGCAGTTTTATAGAATACTGTTCTACTACATTTACAGGTGTGTACGCACTCTGTGAGTCTGACACTAGTGCAGTTTTATAGGAATACTGTTTAAACTACATTTACAGTGTACGCACTCTGTGAGTCTGACATAGTGCAGTTTTATAGATACTGTTATAACTACATTACAGGGTACGCCTTGTTGGTCTGACACTAGTGCAGTTTTATAGGAATACTGTTATAACTACATTTACAGGTGTACGCACTCTGTGAGTCTGACACTAGTGCAGTTTTATGGAATACTGTTATAACTACATTTACAGGTGTACGCACTCTGTGAGTCTACACTAGTGCAGTTTTATAGGAATACTGTTTAACTACATTTACAGTGTACGCACTCTGTGAGTCTGACACTAGTGCAGTTTTTATAGGAATACTGTTATAACTACATTTACAGGTTTACGCACTCTGTGAGTCTGACACTAGTGCAGTTTTATAGGAATACTGTTATAACTACATTTTACAGGTGTACGCACTCTGTGAGTCTGACACTATGTGTCAGTTTTAAGGATACTGTTATAACTACATTTACAGGTGTAGCGCTCATGTGAGTCTGACACTAGTGCAGTTTTATAGGAATACTGTTATAACTACATTTACAGGTGTACGCACTCTGTGAGTCTGACACTAGTGCAGTTTTATAGGAATACTGTTATAACTACATTTACAGGTGTACGCACTCTGTGAGTCTGACACTAGTGCAGTTTTATAGGAATACTGTTATAACTACATTTACAGGTGTACGCACTCTGTGAGTCTGACACACTAGTGCAGTTTTATAGGAATACTGTTATAACTACATTTACAGGTGTACGCACTCTGTGAGTCTGACACTAGTGCAGTTTATAGGGATACTGTATAACTACATTACAGGGTACGCACTCTGTGAGTCTGGACCTAGTTGTGCAGTTTTTATAGGAATACTGTTATAACTACATTACAGGTGTACACACTGATTGAGTTCTGACACTAGTGCAGTTTTTATGGGAATACTGTTATTTATACATTTACAGGTGTACGCACTCTGTGAGTTGACACTCGAGTGAGGTTTGTATAGGAATATTTATAACTACATTTACAGGTGTACGCACTCTGAGTGCTGACACTAGGCAGTTTTATAGGAACTACTGTTTATAACTACAATTTACAAGGTGTACGCACTCGGAGTTCGACCACTAGGGCAGTTTTATAGGAATACTGTTATACTACATTACAGGTGTACGCACTCTGTGAGTCTGACACTAGTGCAGTTTTATAGGAATATGTTATACCTACTTTACAGGTGTACGCACTCTGTGAGTCTGACACTAGTGCAGTTTTATAGGAATACTGTTATAACTACATTTACAGGTGTACGCACCTCGTGAGTCTGGACACTAGTGCAGTGTTTATAGAATACTGTTATAAACTCAATTTATGGTGTACGCACTCTGTGAGTCGACACTAGTGTAGTTTTATAGGAATACTGTTATATACACATTACAGGTTGTACGCACTCTGTGGAGTCTGCCACTAGTGGCAGTTTTATAGGAAAATACTGTTTATAACACATTTACAGGTGTACGCCTCTGGTGATCTGACACTAGTGCAAGTTTTATAGGAATACTGTTAAACTACATTTATAGGTGTACGCACTCTGTGAGTCTGACACTAGTGTAGTTTATAGGAATACTGTTATAACTACATTCGGTGTACGCACTCTGTGAGTCTGACACTAGTGCAGTTTTATAGGAATACTGTTATAACACTACATTTATCTGCTACTACCTTTGAGATAAGGCTAGGCACACGTAGGTCAGTTTTAAGCGACGATCGTATTATAAAAAGTGCACGGCATGGAACACGTGTGCAATCGCAAATTTCCGGCGTGCTTATAAGCGGTACAGTGTGGTAGTTCTAACGGTGTAATTTACATGTAGATACAGCATCAGAAGGTTACCTGATTTGCTTTGGCCACTTAGCTTGCACTGCAATCCCTGTCATTTTTGAGGATGGAGCACATGAGAAAAAAATGGTGATTGCAGGCGCTCTGATAACACGGATTTCAGCGCAAACAGCCCAGTCGCAGCTAGCCACGCAATTGGACCACACAGTTGTGTTTTAACATGCAATTGTGATCGGATTGTGTGTGGCCTAGTCTAGTTGAGTGCATTCGCGCTTCTTTCTCCTTTAAGTTCATTTATATAATTTGTCTAGATTGACACTAGTGCTATGCCCTGCCACCTATACTCTTACCGTTGGCCAATGGCTCATATATTAACCGTATTACACAGGGAATTGACTGAAATAAAGTTACTATAGTCATTATTTCCCTTTTCATACCTTCTGAAGTAAAAATGCAAAATATATAATAATAGATTAATTAATATCATAATAATATACATAATACTTAATAATAGATGTTATTAAAATAAGACATCATATTGTATATGTATGTAGTCATAAATAAGTACTATATATATAATAATAAGAGTGTAGATATACATATAAAATATCTAATAATAAAAAATAATAATAATAATTACAATACAAAATAATAATATAGGTCATAATAAGCTAATAGAAATACTATTATAATACATATACATAATAATTAATATAATATACTATATAATAATATCATAAGATATAATATATAATAATTAGTCATAAACACTAATAGTAATATGATAATACATAATAATAATATACAATAATGTAATATATAATGATAAATACAATAATAGTAATATTACTAATAAAACATCACTATTCAAGGGTATTCGAGTAATGTATAAAAAATAACTATATATAAAATAAAGTTAGTTATAATAATAAAATAAAGAAGTATACACATAGATATAATATAACATTAACTATAATTAGTAATAACAAATAGAAATATAATATAATAATAAAATACATTAAAATATACAATAATAAAATGATGAATAATAAATAATATAAAATAATATAATCAAATAATGAAGAGTATAAAATAATAGATCATAAGTAATAAGTAACATAATAGAAAAATTATATAATAATATACAAGATTAATAATCATACATAATAATAATAATAATATATACATACATAATGAAACATTAATAATAATAATGAGACCATTAGAGTAATACTAATAATAGAAGTAATATATAATACTAATCTGATATGATAATATACAATAAGAGTAATATATAATAGATAATACTATACAATAATTAGTAATTATATAAAAAATAATACAAAATGTAAGATATCTAAGAATAATACATAATAGAGTAATATTATAAAATATAAGAGAAATTCCTACATGATAATAATACTGACAGATAAATAATTAATAATAGTCAATTAATATGTAATATATATAAATCAAATAGATAATAAAATAGTATTATAAATAAATTAATAATACATCTACAATAATAGTAAAAATAATAATACTTCAATGTTGGTGCTTTTATGGCGACGGTCTGTCACGTATGAACCTGCGGTATGGTATTGAACTTGTAGATACCAACTATGGATTTGTAATATAGCCCTAACAACAAGGGGAATTAAAACTTGCAAGCCCTCATTAGTCTGAAACACTCACAACTCCCCAGCCATCCCCTGTGGCATCCTACAGCAGTAAAGTAATGCAACTATGGAATGCTGGGAGTTTGTAGTTTTGAAATATCTGAAGGGCTTTACGTGTTGCTCATCCTGCCATAAACCATACCCCATTGCTATATTAAAATTATTGTATTAACCATTTAAACCGACAGTGGCCCTGGATATATCAATAGGTATAATCAATCAGTAAAGCTGCGTCCGGGATGGGCTCGAACCCACCAAATTTTCGAGTTACAGCCGACGCGCTAACCGATTGCGCACACGAGACGGTTGATGCTATGGTGCACAGAGCATGAAGAGGGTCATTGCGATTTCTGCCGGTAGTGGCGCTGTTGTGGTGTAATGCGGACTAGCGAGGGAATGGAACACGTTCAGCTGGGGAAGATTCGAGTAAGAGTAAGAGATGAGGTTACAGATGCTCCACCTATTCTCTCCATTTATTCAACTATTGTAACAGATCCAATTCCTCTACGGAAGCAATCGGTCTGTTTACACTTTTGGATCTAATATGAGATGATTCCTTGTTAATGGCATGGGTGGCCACCCACTTACAACGCCATCCAATTTCACCTCACTTGGAAACGGTTCTAGGGCTGGCAAACACTCAGGGCTAGGCAATACACTAAGGGCTAAGGCACACACTAAGGCCTAGGCAAACACAATAAGGGAGGACAAATATAAAGCTAGGCCACCCTAAGGGACTAGGCACACTCAGCAGTAATCACTCTAAGGCTAGTAAGGCATCCACTACCTAGGCTTAGGCACACACTAGTAGGGCTAGGCGCTAGGACACAGGGCTAGGCACACACTAGTAAGGGCTAGGCACTACCACTAAGGGCTAGGACACACACTAGTAAGTGGGCTAGGCACACCACGAAGGGGAGGCACACACTATAAAATAATAATAATCACAATAATAGTAAGTAGATATAACCTAATAAGAATAGTACAAAAAGTATATAAAATAATCAAGTAATATACATAATAGAATATAGAAATAATAATAATATATATACTAAGTATATAGATAATATAATCATAATAATAATAATAAATTAATTAATATATACATACAATAATATGTAAATATATAATAATAATAATAACATTAAGTAATATATAATAATAAAAGTAAAAATATTAATACTAATATAATACTATATAATATACAATAATAGTAATATATAATAATAAAATATACAATAATTAGTAATTATATAAATAAATATAATAATGTAAATATCTAATAATATAAAATATAATATATAAAATAATAATATAGAAAAATAATGATAATAATACTAAAGATAAAAATAATATTAATAATAACATATATCATAATAGTAAATACATAATAATCAAAATACATATTAAAACAATATAATAAAATAAAATTAATATACATCTACAATAATAGTAAAATATAATAATACTTAATGTTTGGTGCTTTTATGGCGACGGCTGTCACGGTATGAACCTGCGGTATTGAACTTTTTAGATACCATGGATTTGTAATATAGCCCTAAAACAGGGGAATTAAATTGCAGCCCTCATTAGTCTGAAACTACAACTCCCAGCATCCCCTGTTGGCCTATCTACAGCCAGTAAGTATGCAACTATGGAATGCTGGGAGTTGTAGTTTTGAAATCATCTGAAGGGCTTTCACGTTGCCATCCCTGCCATAAACCATAGCCCATTGCTATTATAGAAATTATTGTAATTACACATTTAGAACAGTGACAGTGGCCCTGGTATATCAAAGTAAATCATTCAGTAAAAGCTGCGTCCGGGTGGGCTCGACCACCAACCTTTCGGTTAACAGCCGAACGCGCTAACCGATTGCGCACAGAGACGGTGATGCTATGGCTGCACGAGCATGAAGAGGTCATTGCCGATTTCTGCCGGTATGGCGCTTTGTGTGTAATGCGGACATGCGGTGGATGGAACGTTCAGCTGGGAAAGATCTGATCAGAGTAAGAAGAGGTTACGTGATCTCCACTAATTCTCTCCATTTATTCAAACTTATTGTAACAGATCAATTCCTTACTGGAAGCAGATCGGTCTGTTTACACTTTTGGATCTAATATGAGATGATTCCTTGTAATGGTCATGGTGGCCACACACTTTACAATCGCCATCCATTTCACCTCACTGTGTGAACCAGGCTCTAGGGCTAGGCAAACACTCAGGGCTAGGCATACACACTAAGGGCTAGGCACACACTAAGGCTAGGCAAACACACAACATAAGGGTAGGCACAACTCAAATGCTAGGCACACACTAAGGCTAGGGCACACTCAAGAGCTATGCACACACTCGTAAGGATAGGCACCACACTAAGGGCTAGGCACACACTAGCTAAGGGGGCTAGGCACACATAAGGGCAGGCACACACTAGTAAGGGCTAGGCACACCACTAAGGCTAGGCACCACACTAGAAGTAAGGGCTAGGCACACCACGTAAGGGGAGGCACACACTATATTATTATTATTATATATTACTATTATTGTATATTATTATTATTATTATTATATATTACTATTATTGTATATTATTATTATTATTATTATTACTATTATTATATATTACTATTATTGAATATGTATATTGTTATTATTAGTATATATTACTATTATTGTATATTATCATTATATATTACTATTATTGTATATTATTATTATTATTATATATTACTATTAGTGTTTATGACTATTATTATATATTATTGGATATTATTATTATTATATAGTATTATTATTATTATTATTATATATTATTATTATATATTAGTATTATTATATATTAGTATTATTATATATTAGTATTATTGTATATTATTATTATTATTATTTATTATTATTATATATTTTTATAGATTATATTTAAACTCTTATTTTTATTATAGTAAGTTATTATTATGAATACTATAATTACAATTATGATGTATTATTTTAATAAATATATTAAGTATTATGTATTTATTATTATGATTATATAATTAATACTATTATTATATATTATTTGCATTTTTATTCAGAATGGTAATGAAAAGGAGAAATAATGACTATTAGTAAACTTTATTTCAGTCAATTCCCTGTGTAATAAGGTTTAATATAGTGAGCATTGGCCAAGGTAGCAGGATAGGTGTGCAGGGCACTAGCACTAGGTGCAATCTAGACAAATTATATAAATGAACTTAAAAGGAGAAAGAAGGCGTCAGATGCACTCAACTAGGACTAGGCCACACCAATCCGATCACAATTGCATGTTAAAAAGCACACACTGGTGTGGTCCAATTGCAGTGGCTAGCTGCGACTGGGCTGTTTGCGCTGAAATCCGTTGATCAGAGCGCCTGCAATCACCATTTTTTTCTCATGTGCTCCAATCCTCAAAAATGACAGGGATTGCAGTGCAAGCTAAGTGGCCAAGCAAATCAGGTAACCTTCTGATGCTGTATCTAACATGTAAATTACACCGTTAGACTACCACACTGTACCGCTTATAAGCACGCCGGAAATTTGCGATTGCACACGTGTTGCCATGCACGTGCACTTTTTATAATACGATCGGATCGCTTAAAACTGCACTAGTGTGGCCTAGCCCTTAGTCTCAAAGAGTAGTAATGCATATAAATGTAGTTATAACAGTATTCCTATAAAACTGCACTAGTGTCAGACTCACAGAGTGCGTACACCTATAAATGTAGTTATAACAGTATTCCTATAAAACTGCACTAGTGTCAGACTCACAGAGTGCGTACACCTGTAAATGTAGTTATAACAGTATTCCTATAAAACTGCACTAGTGTCAGACTCACAGAGTGCGTACACCTGTAAATGTAAAACCTTAGTGACAAAGAGTGCGTACACCTATAAATGTAAAACCTTAGTGACAAAGAGTGCGTACACCTATAAATGTAAAACCTTAATGACAAAGAGTGCGTACGCCTATAAATGTAGTTATAACAGTATTCCCATAAAACTGCACTAGTGTGGTCTAGCCCTTAGTCTCAAAGAGTAGTATGCATAAAAATGTAGTTATATACAATATATTTAGCGCATTACATAACAACACAGCAAAGAGAAAGGTACAAAAATATACTGTGCAGCATCAGATGGGTATTATATCAGGAGTGCGCTCAGACCGCCGCCATATAGAAGAATGCCAGACGTGTTTCGTTCATGGTATACTCCCCTTTGACACAAACAGCATGTAATTTATATGTTAGATACAGCATCAGATGGTTACCTAGCATGCCCTTATTTAATTATTTTTATACTGTCCTATCCCATACGGAAGAAAGGATTTTTACTGCAGTGTAGTGTTACAATTCTTGTGGCATTATAGACATAAACACAATTGTGTCTATTTTTTGTTGTTGGTTTTTTTGGCAAAATGTGTAATGTCACAGAATAGTCACTTGGTAGCAATGTTCTCACATATAAAAATGTAACACACACGCACTCAGATAGACATTGCCATTAAAGAATTGATGACCAGTAAGAATTTACTCCCATCTTATTCTTACCATCTTCCGATAAAGCTTCCTAACTAATATGAACAAAATAATAAGTTACAATGCAGAATTAATAGCACTGATTATATCTGAACACTTAATCAAACCTTGTCACACCTTATTGGATAAATCACTCTATACATCCCACTAGGCACATTTCAACACATGATCTGCATTTTAGCATTTCCACATATAATTTGTTAACATGGCAAAACAAATTCATGGTAAAGTGTGGTCTGTTTTGTGAATGAGAATCCTTAAAGGAGAAGTAAAGCTGGAAACCTTATTTTAAGCTGATGAAGACCTAGAACACTTTATAGGTGCCCACGCCGCTCCAATACAGATTTGCCCCCAACTTGCACACGCCGTTGCGTTTGCGCATGCGATTACTCCTTTTGAGATACGAAATCGCATGCAATTTCGCAATTAAAATGGTGATCGCATGCAATTGTGTATCGCAAACGGAAATGCAATCGCAAACGGAAATGCAATCGCAAACGCACGCATTTCCGCGATTGCAGTGTTAGAAAAAATCGCAATCTCAAGTGGCCAAGCCCTAGTGAGCGGTGAGGAGGGTTCTAGGTCCTTATCTTGTGTACAGTTTAATAGAGGAGTTGACTTTACTTTTCCTTTAAGGAGGCCATACTTACAAAGATAACACGATATTGTACAAAAATTGGATAGTGTGTTGGGGTTGGTTTTTTTTTATTTTTTATCAGACATGCTGGAAAATCTTTCTTGGCCCGAAAATGATTGAACTATTGTACAATTTTTCTCTTTGTGTGTATGGACTCCTTTGTATCGCATGTTATTTTGAATGTTAGAACCCCTGGCCACATGCATTGATCAAAATGATACAAAGAAGGCAGGAGGGGGCGGAGCCACATAAACAGTAAAACCACTTACTGAGTACCCAGGGCCATGCAGCAGACACACGGAAATCCAGGAAGCACATACGCCCCTTTCTCTTCTCCAACTAGGAATAGAGCTCCTGTGTTGTGCGTCACCTACTGGCTGAATGCAGTATTGCAGGATTTCCCCTCCCCCCCTTTCCCTCACTCTCTGGGCCCCTGGTAAGTATGATGGTGGCCCTGTATGAGTATGATGGTGGCCTTGTCGTTAGGTGAGGTTGATGATCTGCCAGGTCAGACAGAACCCTATACACTAGTGATTTGTCAGCTGTAACATTCGTTGTGTACTTGGGCGTCCAATGTGCATCTGTACATCTGCAGTTATCCCACCCCTCCTGCACCTCCCGGGAATCTCCCTCATTCTAGGCCCCCACCCCCTACAACCCCGTAAGTGCTACCCCCGCCCCCTGGGTGACATCTCTGAAATGACGCCTCCTCACCACGCCCCCTCCACCACCCTGCCCGGAAGCCTCAAACGTCAGGGTGGGATGTGTGAACGTCTGGGAGAGCTTGCAATCCCATACACACTAACGATAATGGGTAAATCCTGTCGGGGAACGATGGGACTTACCCGTTATCGTCAGCGAGTAGGGGCGGAAACCGACCGGCTGCAGTGCCTATAAATGAACGTAGTTGGCATTACTGTCGGGATAGATGGAGGATATCAGGTATCCCGCAGGAGTCTCCCTCATTCTGGGGTGGTCTCCCGCACTCCTGACCACCCCAAACTCCCGCAACGGACAGGAGACTCTAATCTCCCTGCCACATCCCCTTTTGGCCACCACACCCCCCAGAATGCCCTTACCCTGCCCCCACCGACACCTAAATGGCTAACTCCGCCCCCTGTGTGGTGTCGCTGACATCACGCCCACCTCTCCACCCTGCCCAAAAGCCTCCAACAGCCGTGTGGGATATCTGGATCCCTTTACTAAGTGGTTTTCATTCATCCAATTCGGACTGACAGACGGGGGGATGTCTGTCGCGGACACGTGAAAAGAACGAATTTTTCGGGCCGATCAACTGATACACTGAAATATTGGACGGTATAAATGACTCCAATCATCCCAGTCATTTGTACTGCCCTTTCAACCTGATTTCTAGAAATGGAGGGAAATTATATACAGACACAATGGAATATTTGCTTTTTATTATAGACACTCTGATTCCAACATGTTTCCTTTATCCTTGATGGGTGAACAATAAAGTTTGTTTTAAAAAAAAAAACCGGACGCTCTAGATTTAGCGCACGGGCACGCCTGGAAATCACGTGATTAACCCCTAGATACGGGGGCGCGCTTCTGGTTAATTCGGCCCGGTCCCGTCCAGTGAGGCTGTCTGTGTGGCGCTATGTACCGAGCTCTTTATGCTTTTCGCTCTCCGGAGCCCAATTCAATGCAATTCGGTACCGGGGAGACTTTCCTGATCCTGGAGAGGAGCAACCAACACTGGTGGCTGGCTAGTCGGTCTAGCAGCGGGGAGACGGGATATGTTCCGGCCTCCTACCTGGAGAGGATACAGGTAGGGGAAGAGATGCATCCTGGGAGACGTAGTTGCCTTGGTAACATCACCACCACCTCCCCTCCAATGGGCAATGTACTTCCATTTCCTGCAAAATCACAACATTCAACTCCTGAATTGCATTCTGGGATCCAGAACTGTCAATCACATACATTGTATCTGAGAACTGTCAGTCACATACATTGTATCTGAGAACTGTCAATCACATACGTTGTATCTGAGAACTGTCAATCACATACGTTGTATCTGAGAACTGTCAATCACATACGTTGTGTCTGAGAACTGTCAATCACATACATTGTATATGAGAACTGTCAATCACATACACTTTCTGAGAATGGTCAATCACATACACTGTCTGAGAACGGTCACGGTCAATCACATACATTGTCTGAGAACTGTCAATCACGTACATTGTGTCTGATAACTGTCAATCACATACATTGTGTCTGAGAATGGTCACGGTCAATCACGTACATTGTGTCTGAGAACTGTCAATCACGTACATTGTGTCTGAGAACTGTCAATCACATACATTGTGTCTAAGAATGGTCACGGTCAATCACATACATTGTGTCTGAGAATGGTCACGGTCAATCACATACATTGTGTCTGAGAACTGTCAATCACATACATTGTGTCTGTCAACTGTCAATCACATACATTGTCTGTCAACTGTCAATCACATACATTATACAAGCCTGTTCATCATGTAAAAGCCTGTTTAATTCAAATGTTAAAGTAATTTGCTGGGCAAACATTTCCAATAAACACTAGCATACCCTCCAACATTACCCCTTTAATAGGTACTTATTGAAACAACATGGTGCAGAGCTGCAGGGGGAGAATAATGAAGTGAACCCAAACTTAGCATAGCTCTGTGCAATGCAATTCTCTCTAGGTTACCTATTTAAAGGTGAATGTTGAAGGCTAACAGCCTGAAGGCTTTATAGAAACAACATGGTAGAAAGCTGCAAGGGGAAAATACTGAAGTGAATCTGATCTTAGCACAGCTCCATAAAATGCATTTTTCAGTAGTGTAGGATTTTGGAGTGTAGAGGTTTTTTTTGTTTTTTTTTATTGCTTTCAGGATATGTACACTGAGATTTTTTTTTTTTAATTGCCCATTTCTGGAAACTATAATTCTTCCCAACTATCACTGTATTTCTTTAGATATCCAGTCTGAAACATCTTACATTGCAATTGTCAATCAAGTGCCTTAGTATTATAAACTCTTCTGTTATGTATATTTTTGCTGTAGCTGGAATGGTGACAGTTGGTATGCGAACTGCATGGCGGGAAATTCCCTTTCCCAATGCTGCCTCATAGGGATTACTGAGCATGCTTGTCCTAACAGAGAGTCACATAGTCTGGCAGGAGGTTGGGGGACTGAGCGGCTAAGCTTGAGCAAAAGAAATACTGGATTGAAGTAATACAGAAATACAAACACATCAGAGTAAGTGCTACTTACATGTATTCATTTATAGATTGAAATGAGGCTAAGTCGTTTTTTCAGGGCCCCCATCAGGGGGAGAATGGGGGTACTCGAACAGTTTGGGGCCCGGACTTCAAAGCGGCCCAGAGAGTTAGAAAAAGGGGGGGGGTTTCCCTGCAATACTGCATTCAGCCACTGGGTGGAACGCCATTCCTAGATAGAGAAGACAAACGGTGTGTTTCTGCTGCATGGCCCCATGACATGTTGGTAAGTGGCTTTACTGTCTGTGGCTCCGCCCCCTCCCACCCTTCCCCTAAACCTGTAGCTGTTCTGTGCTGTGATCTCCATAGAGAGCAGCAGGGAGTAACTGTAAGTTATACTGATCCCATTTCTACTTGTGAGAGTCCATGGGAGACATTGTTACCCTCTGTCTCACTGCTGTGTACAGGGACTGACAGTGACTGCTCTTGGGGGGGCTACGGGGGCCAGTGCCTGAATAGCAATGATGGGGAACCTTGTCACTTCACATGTTTAACTACAACTCCCAGCATGCCTTGATTGCATTCTGCTACCAGGGCATGCACTGCACATGGGGTAGGTAATAGCCTAATAGGGCTACTGGGCTA
The DNA here is from genome assembly GCA_019447015.1 of Hymenochirus boettgeri. Classification (NCBI taxonomy): domain Eukaryota; kingdom Metazoa; phylum Chordata; class Amphibia; order Anura; family Pipidae; genus Hymenochirus; species Hymenochirus boettgeri. The sequence goes on along the minus strand of CM033472.1, from coordinate 253,796,894 downwards.
TTACCTACTCTATGGAGGCAGCCCCACACCATCTCTATCCTGCCTATTTACATATCTCCATCTCTCTGTCACATAGCAGTATGGCAGCTCCACACCATCTCTATCCTGTCTATATACATATCTCCATCTCTCTGTCACATAGCAGTATGGCAGCTCCACACCATCTCTATCCTGCCTTTATCCATATCTCCATCTCTGTGTCACATAGCAGTATGGCAGCTCCATACCATCTCTATCCTGCCTATATCCATATCTCCATCTCTGTGTCACGTAGCAGTATGGCAGCTCCACACCATCCCTATCCTGCCAATATACATATCTCCATCTCTGTGTCAGATTGCAGCATGGCAGCTCCACACCATCCCTACCCAGTCTATATACATATCTCCTTCTCTGTGTCACATATATCATTATGGCAGCTCCACACCATCTCTATCCTGCCTTTATCCATATCTCCATCTCTGTGTCACATAGCAGTATGGCAGCTCCACACCATCTCTATCCTGCCTATATACATATGTCTCCATCTCTGATGCACCCTGACTCTCTGGATTTTTAACTTGTAGTATGGACATTTCATTGATGGAATTTACAGTCGAGAACTAAAATGTTTTTCTCCAATTGCCTCATTTCATAAAGGAAGTGAATGATTTGTCACTGTATGTGGCTCGGGTTATATTAGAATCATTGGCATGGCACTGGGCTTTAGGTGGCAGTAGTGACTCATGCCTTAGTAGGTGTCTTGCTTTTAAATTATACTCCCACTTCCCCTGGACTCAAAAGTTAATGTTTTTAAAGGATAATCGTCTTGTCCAATCAAAAATCTTTTAAAAAATGAATGCGGCAGAGCACGGAACATTGGGGTCTGATACAGTACTTGATATTGGGTCAATATGATTACTAGAATTTGCACTCCGTTCACACTTGCCAATGCAATGCTGCCGGGCAGTTCCTACTGTGTGCGCTGCGCTCCTGTCCATTATTGGTTTGCATGTGTGCACAACTTTTCAGGCGGATCACTTGCGTGCCAGTAACATAGAAATGACACGGAACGCAGTGCACACAGAGTATTACACACAAAAATCCTGCATGTGCTGCTGTGTGCGACAGTTGGACATTACCCTAAATATCTAATCAACCTAATATATATGTTAAATCTATCTAATATCTGATAAGTGTATGGCCAGCATATTGCCCATTCATTTGCTCTGGCCCATTCATTTTTGCAATCGAATGTCCACTGCAAAGGGAACTGGCTAGGTGGTTGGGGAAGGTAACGTTAATAGTGTATCGCTAGCATTAGCCTGGAAGGTCCTTTAAAGGGACACTATACTGAAAAAATGACTGCCTCTTCTTAAAGGGGAAGTTCAGTGCAAATACATGTACTTTTCAGAAAAAAGAGCAGTATTTATTCATCCCAATGACTTTAATTTGCCAATTCAGCATTTTGTCTGTGTATAAATAAATGCAAACGAAATACTGACTTCCTGTTTGCAGGACCCCTAGTAGAGGCCGTTGTGGTCTTGCCCTTGACCCAGCACCTGGATTGATTCAGTTGCTCAGTAGAGATCTGAGCATCTTTGACCCATCCAACAGAAAATCAGTAGAAATAACTTTTAGGAACATTCCAAGGATGTTGTGCATCCTGGGAAGAAGAATGACCGTTAGAACCTGAAATGTCAGCTCACTCATGTCAACAGCAGGGAACAGCAAAGGGTATTAAAATCAACTGATTTTTCAAAATGGAAGAGGATATGTAGAATAACTAAGTATACATTACACAAACAATGTAACATATATTGATAATTTTCACTGAACTGTCCCTTTAATCTATAATTGAATACATGTAAGTAGCACTTACTCTGATTTGTGTGTATTGCTGCATGCCTTCTATCCAGCACACATTATGTTTAGGAGCAGTATCCCCCTCCCTATTTTAACCACTCCCACTTCCATCTGACCTGACTTTTTTTCCCACAAACTAACTGTCCAAACAGCATTCCAACTGCCAAAACTCTGTCACCATTCCAGCTACAGTAAAACTACTCACAGAAGAATAGCTTTTGAGAGCAAGGAACTTGATTGACAGCTGAAATATAAGAAGTTTTAGATTAGATATCTAAAGAAATAGGGGTCAGATCAACAAATACAGTGGTGGTTGGGAAGACTTATATTTTCCACTTATGGTCAATTTAAAATAACCAATTTTTGGGTATAGACACCCTTTAATCAAAGGTTCTAATGTATAAACTGAGGACTGTTGGCCTTGAAGAAAACAGTTGTGCATGGATAGAGAATTGGTTATTGGATTGCAAACAGAGAGTGGTGGTAAATGGAGCTACATCTATGTGGGCTAAAGTTCTAAGTGGAGTGCCTCAGGGTTCTGTACTGGGGCCGCTTCTTTTTTTTTATCTGTTTATAAATGACTTTGAAGGGGGCATTGACAGCAGGATCTCTGTGTTTGCTGATGACATTAAACTATGCAGAGCTTTGGAAACTTTAAATGATGTGCAAAAGTTGCAAGCAGACCTAGATAGATTATCAAAATGGGCAGCAGAATAGCAGATGAGATTCAATGTTGATAAATGTAAGGTAATGCATTTGGGATTTAACAATTCTGGTGCCACCTACACCATAAATAACTGTGTTAAGGGCATCTGAAATGGAAAAAGATTTGGGGGTTCTGGTAGCTAACTGGCTTAGCTGTAGCAAACAATGCCAGGTAGCAACGGCTAGAGCAAGACAAGATATTGTCTTGTATAAAGAGGGGAATAGATTCAAGAGAGAAAGATATTATTCTCCCTCTTTACAGGGCACTGGTAAGGCCTCATTTGGAATATGCGGTGCAGTTTTGGAATCCCATATACAAAAGTGACATCTTGAAAATTGAAGAAGTTCAGAGAAGGGCAACTAAAATAAGGGGAATGGAGGGTGTCAGGAAAATGTGTAGAGTGACTTGGTAAGAATGGGTTAACTATTCCTATTAGTTCTTAGGACCAATAAACATTCCATTCCAACCTGGAACAGTCCTATTGTTTATATTACGATTAGTCAAGCATGGAACCAGATCTCCTTTCTCAGACAATGTGGGGCCGAACCGTGCATCTGGAATTCTCTACAGCAAGGGGTCTGGTGGGTACTAAGAGGTCATTTTAAGGACAAGTCATACATGGAAAATAATTGTATTTCGGTATTGGAATGTGTAAGACAGAAACCAATGTTATATTTGTAAATATAATAATATGCCCATTAATAGGATACCCAACATGGAGCCCTTATTCCCTTGCCAAGGTGAGATATTAATATCTGGGGAAATATGGATTACACACAGGTCATGTTTGGTATTGGAGGAATTGATAATTAATACAGGAGAGGAATATGTGATCAATAGCCCAATACAAAGTACATATCTACATTTATATGGAATCTGCCTAAATGAGGGGGAATGAGTGCTTTTGGCTAGTCGTAAATCTGGACATTCCTGGACACTCCCACCTCATGTGGAGGGCGTAGTTCAACAAATAGTTTAAAAGTCCTTGTAGTCCAAAATAATGTTGTTCATACTTTGGGGACATGCTAAAACGTGTGTATGGACCCAGTGTTTCTTCCTGCCCCAGGATACAGGACTTCTTCTAGTGAGTAGGGTCTGAATATTTTTATCCTTTTTATTTTCTATAACTGTTGTACTTATTGTATGTCATTTTATTGTAACACCATTTTATTTTATTTTTGTATTATATGCACTGTCCACCTTTTGGAATATTAAATCTAAAATTTAATAAGTTTTGTCTTTGATGCTCTAAAAGAACTCAGTTAGCCTCTGATAAGTTTATATGTGGTTGAATGGAGTGTGCAGTGTAAATGCTAATTAACTCTGTGACTGCTTGTGAAGGACTGATGCTAATTAACCAGTTAGTTGCTGGAGTGAATGGTGTAGTGTTAACCATTTAGCTGCCAGGACAGGGGTGTGCATAGTCAGTGAGAGTCAAGAGTGTGTTTTTGGGGCGTCTTTAAGGCCGTAACTTAAAGTGGTGGCAGCGAATACCGATTAATTAGTCAGATCACGTGCCCAGCGAACTGGCGTTCGTGACAAATTGGCTGGCAGCGTGTGGGATAAATTATTTTTTATTAGAGCATTAGTGCTTGGATTAAGTTATTTAAACCTTGTACTAAAGAACTGTATCCTTGCGAGGGTATCAGTCTTCAAAGACAAACTCAGTGCATTTATTTTTAAAAGACATACGTACAAACAGTTGTTCCCTCCCCTTCTCTTTTTTTTTCTTTCCTATATTTTATTTGGCAAGGTTAGCTGAGGATGGCAACCTTTTACAAGAGACAAACCAAGGAGGTCCTGATCAATCTCTGTGAGGAAAGAGGTATTGATGTCCTGGACAAGTCCAAGGAGCTGCTGATAAGGGCATTGTTAGAGAGTGACCAGGAGCAGCAGAACTACACAACTGAGTCGGGAAGCGATGTGGATTTAGCTATCCCAGAGAGGACTGTTAACCTTGGATTTTCTCAGCATGAGAATACCACAGTGCAGGAACATACTTCTTCCCTGCAAAAGGATTTACAATTGTTGGGTTCAGATGACCCACAGCTACGTCTTCAATTGATCTTGCAGCATCAGGAGAGGGAGGCACAGAGGGAGGCAGCCGCAGCAGCAGCAGCTGAGAGAGCTGAACGGCAAGCCCAGCGTGAAATGGATGCCGCAGCAGCGGAGAGGCAGGCGCAAAGGGAAATAGAAGCAGCCGAAAGACAAGCAGACCGTGCATTTCAACTGGAGTTGGCAAAGCTCCAGCACCAGACCCAGTCTCCACAGTCCAGTGAGTCCAGAGAGGGTCCGTTTGCTTTGCATGGTTCACCCAAGTTTCCTGTCATGGACAATGATAGCAATTTGGACACTTTTTTGTTAAGTTTTGAAAAGTGCTGCAGACAGTATCAGTTGCCACAGGAGCAGTGGGCAAGATACTTGACACCTGGATTAAAAGGCAAAGCCTTAGATGCCTTTGTTGAACTACCACCAGAGCTTGATGGGGACTATGAGGCTTTGAAACAGGCTCTGATTAAGAAGTTTAACCTCACGCCAGAGGTGTATCGCAAAAAGTTTAGAGCATTGCAGAGAGGTCCCACTGACAGCTACTCAGATGTTGTGAGTAATCTGAGAACCAGTTTTCGCCAGTGGATTAAAGGACTGTCAGTTACCAAATTTGAGGAGCTGGAGGATCTTATGGTAATGGATCAGTTCCTTAATATCTGTCCTGGAGATGTGCGACAGTTTGTATTGGATCGGGAGCCAAAAACAGCGCAAAAAGCAGCAGAAGTGGCAGACACCTATGCAGCCAACAGGGTGCCAACATATCCAAATCGTCCAACGTTACAAAGATCACCCAGCTGGAAGTATCGTTACCCTGGGAAAGTAGCTGGCAATTTTTCCCCTGGGGGTCATACACCACCAGCCCCTGCTACTATACCCTCAGGAGGCAGACGTCCATCAGTGGATACCAGGAGGTGCTTTATCTGCAACAAGGTGGGTCATGTTAGTGTCACCTGTCCTGAGAAAAGGAAACCTAACTTTTCCCCTAGAGCATCCCACTCATCCCCTGCTGTTCTAATTGCTGCTGGTAGTGCCAGAAACAACACAGATAACCTTCAACCTGTTACTGTGGGTAACAAACTTACTATTGGCCTTAGGGACACTGGGGCTGAAGTTACTTTGGTTCGCCCAGAACTGGTAGAATCTGACAATTTTATTCCAGGGAAGACCATGACTGTCTCAGGGATTGGAGGTATCAGTCCTGCTGTACCCTTGGCCCGGGTATTTCTTGACTGGGGAGCAGGAAGCGGAGTGAGGGAAGTGGGGGTATCGGATGCCATTCCGACTAATGTGTTGCTGGGTACTGACCTAGGGAGGCTGGTATCCCAATATGTGCCTGTAACTGCTTCCAAGGAATCTATTCTCCCACTGGAGGACTCTAATAATTTAAAGGTACTTTACAATGACTCTGATTTAGTTAATGAGAATCTGAATGTGGAAATGTGTCCTTCTATTACACCAGTAACAAATGTATCTAATGTACCAGTTAACAGTGTTAAGAATGTAATTGATACTGGGATTAACGATAATCTTTCCATTGCAATTGTAACCAGAAGTGCAAGTGCTAGGTCCTTGTTGGCAGAGCCAGGGGAAGACTCAACCAAACTAAGTTCCCCTTGCTCTGACACAGTGGCCCCAGGGGTTGCTAAGCCTTTACCAATGGTTACTTTCTCAGTTGGTCCTACATCCACAGCTGATTCCAATGAGTTTGAGGCTGCTCTGAAAGCGGATGCTAGCCTAGAGGGGTTGCGGATGCAGGCAGACCAACCACCCACTGAGACGGATAAGGAAAAAGTTTATTGGGAGAACAATAAACTGTATAAAGAGGTGTTTCCATCTGAACCAGGGGTATCAGAGAGACAGTTGATTGTACCTGCACAATACAGAGATCAACTGTTAAGGGTAGCACATGAGATACCCTTAGCTGGCCATTTAGGGATACACAAGACTAAAGGCCGTTTAAGTCACAGGTTCTATTGGCCTAATATGGGTACTGACATTGCTAATTATTGCCGATCATGTATCACTTGCCAGCGTGTAGGTAAATCTGGGGATGTTAGCAAAGCTCCACTCATTCCCCTTCCTACTATTGATGAGCCATTTCAGAGGGTAGCTGTGGATATCATCGGGCCTTTAGCCATACCCAGTAGTTCGGGAAAAAGGTTCATCCTGACTGTGGTAGACTATGCCACCCGATATCCAGAAGCTATACCGTTATCTTCCATACGGGCAGACAAGGTTGCAGATGCCTTGCTGACCATATTCTCACGGGTGGGTTTCCCATGGGAAATGCTCACAGACCATGGTACCCAATTCATGTCAAATTTAATGCAGAGCTTGTGTAAGAAGGTGCAAGTGGAACACCTGGTTAGCAGCCCATATCATCCCCAAACTAATGGTTTATGTGAACGCTTTAATGGCACGTTAAAACAGATGTTAAAAATGTTTGTGGATTCCCAAGGAAGAGATTGGGAACGGTATCTTCCCTATTTACTGTTTGCATACAGAGAGGTACCCCAGGCGTCCACTGGATTCTCCCCTTTTGAACTACTATATGGGAGGAGGGTACGTGGGCCTTTGGATCTAATCAGAGAGGCCTGGGAGGGGAAGAATGTGGGTGAGGAAATTTCGGTGGTTGACTATGTAACTAACTTTCAGGAAAAACTACAAACTCTCATGGGTTTAGCACAAGAAAATCTAAAACAGGCCCAGGTAATGCAAAAGCAGTGGTATGACCGCACTGCCCGAGAACGGGTTTACGAAGTGGGTCAGAAAGTGTGGGTTTTACTCCCAATGCGCCAAAACAAGCTACAGGCTGCTTGGGAGGGACCTTACCTTATTGTAAAGCGACTGAACAATGTAAATTATGTGGTGGCTATGGGAGACCAGGGCCAGAGACAAAAGGTATTCCATGTTAATATGATGAAGGCCCATCATGAACGAGCTGCTTACGCTATGCCCGTTTGCAGTCTGCCTAATGAGGGGGAGACTGACCCTCTGGTTGATTTACTCACATGCACAAAGGAAGCAGGGTCCTTTGCAGACACACAAATCAACCCCCAATTATTGGGAAGGCAGAAAGCAGAACTGGTGGAAGTGCTTAAGCCATATCAGCCAACCTTTACAGCAAAACCAGGGAGGACCCACCTGGCAGTCCATAACGTTAACACCGGGGACCATCCTCCTATTAGACAGTCAGCATACAGAGTGTCCTTGGAGGTACAGGCTGATATTAAAAGAGAAATTGAGGAAATGTTAGAACTGGGTGTAATTAAAAAATCCCATAGTGCTTGGGCCTCACCTGTGGTTCTGGTGCCCAAACGAGACCAAACCACCAGGTTCTGTGTGGACTATCGGAAGCTGAATGCTGTCACGGTATTTGATGCATATCCTATGCCTAGGATTGATGAATTGTTGGATCAGTTAGCCAGTGCTCACTATCTAACAATCATGGATCTAAGCCGAGGATATTGGCAGATTCCGCTGACGACCGCAGCACAGGAGAAATCGGCCTTCATAACCCCCTTTGGTTTATTTGAGTTTACGGTCCTCCCCTTTGGAATGTCTAATGCTCCAGCTACGTTCCAGAGAATGGTAAATGAGGTGTTGGAAGGTCTGGGTAAATTTGCAGTCGCCTACCTAGACGATATTGCTGTGTTCAGTAGTACTTGGGAGGAACACATGTCTCACCTCTCACAGGTACTAGACCGGATCAGAGCTGCAGGTCTGACTATAAAGCCAAGCAAGTGCCAAATAGGGATGACCGAGGTACACTATTTAGGGCACTGCATAGGAGGTGGCAACTTAAAACCCGAACACGACAAAGTAAAAGATATTTTAGCCTGGCCCATCCCACAAACCAAGAAGAATGTGATGTCATTTTTAGGAACTGCGGGGTATTACAGGAAATTTATTCCCCATTACAGTTCCCTAGCAAAACCCTTAACAGACTTAACCAGGAAAAAATTGCCCAAGGTGGTACTCTGGACACCGGAATGTGACCAGTCTTTTAAGGCTCTCAAGAGTGCGCTGTCTACTGCCCCTGTCCTACAGGCCCCTGATTTTAAAAAGAGGTTTATAGTACAGACAGATGCCTCTGCGTATGGCCTCGGGGCTGTACTGAGTCAGGTGAATAAAGAAGGTGAAGAACATCCTATACTATATCTGAGTAGGAAGCTATTGCCCAGAGAAGTAGCTTATGCCACTGTAGAAAAAGAGTGTTTAGCCATTGTATGGGCATTGCAAAAGTTACAACCCTATCTCTATGGTCGTAACTTTACAGTGATAACTGATCACAATCCACTGAGCTGGTTAAACAGGGTGTCTGGAGATAACGGAAAACTGCTAAGGTGGAGCTTAATACTTCAGCAGTATGATTTTACAATACAGCACAAGAAAGGGAGTGAACACGGGAATGCAGATGGCCTTTCCCGCCAATCAGAGCCGCCTGAGACTGGACGCAGTGGACGTGACCTGTAAGTCACATCCCGTGCGCCAATTTTAAAGAGGGAGGTGTCAGGAAAATGTGTAGAGTGACTTGGTAAGAATGGGTTAACTATTCCTATTAGTTCTTAGGACCAATAAACATTCCATTCCAACCTGGAACAGTCCTATTGTTTATATTACGATTAGTCAAGCATGGAACCAGATCTCCTTTCTCAGACAATGTGGGGCCGAACCGTGCATCTGGAATTCTCTACAGCAAGGGGTCTGGTGGGTACTAAGAGGTCATTTTAAGGACAAGTCATACATGGAAAATAATTGTATTTCGGTATTGGAATGTGTAAGACAGAAACCAATGGCTTGAATATGCAGGCAGATTAGACAAGTTAGGGCTGTTTACATTTGAGAAGCGACATTTGCGTGGGGACATGATAACCTTATACAAATATATTAATGGCCCATACAATGCATTGTTCATGAATAGGTCATATCAGAGGACTCATGGACATCCTTTAAGGTTGGAAGAAAAGAAGTTCTTCAGGTTAGGAAAGGTTTCTTTACTCAGTGCCCTCCTAGGGGTGCCTGGGGTATTAAATTTCTGTCGGTAACTAGGAGATCAGTGGGGTAACTGTGTGCCTGGCCCTGTTTTCGCGTTCAACATAAAACATTATTTCATATGTTCCTTTTTGATTCACGTTTCTGTGTCCCGGGTGAGAAGATTACAGACGTCTTAAATTGGAAAATGAAATTGTACTCATTAAATTGGCAGACAAAAGAAATGTTGAATCTAGACTATTAGGCTGATAGGTAAGTTATACACAGGTCGATATTTCGGCTCCAAAATATTGGAGCTGCAGACTAATCAAATTGTATGTTCCGTAGATTGTACATCTATGGCCACCTTCAAGCACTTATTTTAGAAACACACAGCCCATGAAGTCACTAGTTCAAATCCCCATTCCCACCTTAATTTAAAGGGCATGTCCATCCCCAAAACTATCATTTAACCCACTACTGGCCCCACTCTGTAGTGCATAAAAATCCTTACCTTACATCCCTGCTCCAAATGGCTGCCCTGCTATGCCCCTCCCAAAAACTGGCCACCAGGAGCCTAGCAGAGTCCATGTAAGACTCTGCCTCCTGTCTCTGCTCCGGGAGAATTTTGCCATGCGCACTGCAGACCTCCCTCTCCCTTTTGTTCTCCCTCCCCCTAGTGTAAATTCCCTTTGTTATATAGCAGCTCTCCCTCCCCCAGCTTCAACCGCTATAATATATTTTCCAGAGACTCCCCCAGACTCTACTTACCTTACCTCTCTCCCACGGTGTTCTGTGAAGCCGGCAGCCGCGTCCGTGATTGGCTGCCTGTCAGCCAATTTGGGACATGGCTGCCGGTCCGGCCCCCTGCTTGCAGTTTCATGGTAAGGTAAGTAGAGTTTGGGGGAGTCTCTGGAAAATCTATTATAGTGATTGGGGCTGGGGGAGGGAGAGCTGCTATATAACAAAGGGAATTTACACTAGGGGGAGGGAGAACAAAATGGGTCGGAGAGGGAGGTCTGCAGTGTGCATGGCAAAATTCTCCCAGAGGAGAGGCAGAATTATTAAACCCAGCCCAGCATCTATGCGGTTAACCAAATCCTTGTGGAGGAGGAGAGAGACATTGGTTATGAAGTGACAGGAAGCAGATCCAGCAGGGTTCCATTAGTGAAGTTAAACACTGCAAAAAAGTGTCAGGGCTAGGCCACACTGCTGCGTTTTTTTTGCCATGCGTTTGCGCTTGCATTTTTTTCATATTGAAAACGTGGCATCACACCGAAAATGTGCGTTTTCGGGTGTGTTGCAAGTTTCTTTCTCTATTTTAAATCGCAATCGCATGCATTTTTCAATACTTAATGAAATACGCATGCGCAAACGCAATGAAATCACATGCGATTCCGTGTGCGATTGCGTTGCAGTGTGGCTGTGCCCTCATTGTTCAGGCATGAACACTGGAATGGGAGGGGCTGTGGGATATAAGAAATATAAAAAATAAGTCACTTGGTGACAGCTGGGGGGGGGGGGGGGGGGGGGGGGGGGGGGGGGGGGGGCTGCAGTGAGTATGACAAACTTCTCCAGGAGGAGAGACATGAGGCAGAGTCCTATATGGACACAGCCAGGCTCCTGCTTCTTACTTTTTAGGATTTTGTAGGGAGATTACAGGAGAACCATTTGGAGCAGGGATGTAAGGTAAGGATTTTACAACACTACACAGTGGGGCCAGCAGTAGGTTAAAATGTAGTTTTGGGGGTGGACATGTCCTTTAATATGGCTTCAGACAGATACACAGACCATTAATGTACTGATGCAGTGATCGCCTAACTTTCCATTCTTGCTGGCACCTCATTTAGCATTCTGGGGACTTCCTGGTCAGTGCACTGTGTTTCAAATGCTAAGAAAGCAATAGGCGCCATTAACAATCTTCACTTGGGGTGGTCACACTGGGTGGGCATTTCTTAATCCCCTTTGGTGCTGTTTCGGGGATACCAGACGCGAGTGTGTCCGTTTTTATGAAAAAAATGATTTTGTTTAAATAAAAACTCTTACCTCTGACTTAACAGGTTTTAAATGCCTTTTACTTTAACATTTCCTTCCTACCCTCTGCATTAAGCCACATGGGTTTGGGTTTAATCTTTATTGTATTTGTTCCCTAATGGAATAAATTTAGAAGTGTAACAGTTTTTTTTTACTGTTAAAAGCCGTCACTTCAGTTTGCTATCACCCCAGTCTGAATGGATTGAATTGATTTTTTTATTAACAAAGTAAATGTTCCTTTCCTGTAGTTAAGTGTCTGTGAACCCCACCATACATTTGTAACTTTACATGAAACTATATTGTGGTTCCTATTCTACCAGCACTGGTAAGGTGTTGTTTGGAATCCTGTGTACCAAACTGCCATCTTGAAAGGGTTCAGAGAAGGGCAACTAAATTAATAAGGGCTAGTGAGGGCTTGGCTGATTAAATAAATTAGGGTTACGGTATTTATATAAAAAATACATCAATGGGCCATATAATAAACTTTCTGGTGCATCGTTCATTAATAGGTCATATCAGAGGACTCGTGGACATCCTTTAAGGTTGGAAGAAAAGAAGTTTCATCTTCAGGTTAGGAAAGGTTTCTTTACAGTGAGAACGGTGAAACTGTGGAACTGTCTGTGGTAATGGCAAGTTCATTGACTAGCTCTAAAAGTTGGCTAGATAAGTTTCTAAAATTAATATAGAATATATAGTTACTGGTATTAAAGGACATGTAAACCCTTTTTTCACTCGCCTTATATTTTTCTCCTAACTTCAAAGTTTTCATTTCCCTTGTTGTTTTGTTCCTGTTATTTGTAAATAGTAGATTTAATCACTTGCCAGTCTTAAGGTGCCCAAACCCTAGTTAGATATTAGATTAGACATTTCTCTATAGGCCCCACACATGATCATCAGTTCCTGTCAAAATTGCACTTGAAAAGTGAACTATTCCTTTAATGTAGTGAGTGAAGACCGGGAGATTAAGAAGCTATTCCTTACCTTCTGTTCTTCAATCAATTGACCAGAAGCCACAGGCGAAGATAGAAGATATTTACCTTTACATGCGATCCTCCGCAGCAGTGTTGAAAATTCCCACACGCTATAGTTAATCTGAACCAGGAAGCGGTTGGGACCTGTCAGTGCTGCTGTGGAGGATCATGTGTAAGGTAAATATCTTCTATCTTCGTTCATCTCTTTTCTGGTCAATTGATTGAAGAACGGAAGGTAAGGCATAGCTCCTTAACCTCCCGATCTTCAATCAATACATTAAAGGAATAGTTCACTTCAATATGAGTCTAAGTAAACGCATGAAAAAGCAGATTAGTAGGATTTTTCTTTTTACCCACAATACCCTGTGAAATGCAAACGCAAGTAAAGGCGTCTCTTCATTAGAGAAAATGGTCATTTTGCAAATGTAGGAACTTATTACCTTTTCCTGCTTTGCTAGTTTCTCTATCCCAAGTCAATATAGTTACAATCCACTGGATTGTATATCGTCCTCTTCAGTATTGGGTGGATTGTTACAAACTCCTAACAATCAATGTACCGGTCATCTTCTAAAAATGAAGGCTTCATTGTTATTCATGTTTTCTTTGTGCTTTATATAAATACTCCCCCCCCCCCATCTATCACTTCTAAATAAGGAATGGTGTAGTTTTGTCATGCATACTTGGGTCATATGTTTTACACTAATGTCTCTGTCTGCTTTCTGTTGATAGAGAATGGGATCACTAAGTTTCCATGTTCATGTTCCAAATGGCTTTTTTGTATTGCTTGGACACGGGGCCATAAGATTTATTACGCCAAAAGGTAATCCATTGCTAGCTGCTAATGAATATTCTGCGGGAAGATCAGCTTCCATTAAGGTTGCGCCCCTTGTACTAAATGTACCTGTGCTAGTGTTAATTATCCCGATTAAATCTTTATTGGTTTGATTTTGCTAAGCGCCGGACTTTATGCAGTCTTTTCATTTAGCATAATTTGCAATTTTGCAGAAATTGCTGTAAGAGCCCTAAGAAGTAAAATGCTAATTAATGTCGGAGATTAATCACCAAGTTCTGCTCGACCGCGGTTGAACGGTTCGTTTGCACTGTGTTTGATGGGGCCGTGGGTCGAGAGGCAAGTGTGAGAGTCTGCACTAAAGCAAGGCTACGTGGTAGGTCTGAATGCTAAATACATTTTTACAATATGTTCAAAGCACAGACACTGAGTCTTTGTACTTAGCAGGGTTTTGGAATCAGAGGCTTGGGCTAGGTCTATTTCCTCAGTGGGAGATTTGTTCTCTCTGACTTAGAGCAAATGTGTCCTTTTGCAGTGTACGGATGGAACAGTTATATCGTGTGTTTATATAACCGTGTTTAAAACCATATCATTGTGTAGATAATCGGAATACAAAGAAACAAGTTAAACGCAAAGTAAATATGAAAATAAGCATGTAGATATAGTCCGATTTCCATAGTAGGCTTTGGATATTGGATAAGCTCATGATTAGTTGCATAACATATGATACAACTAGGAGGTTTATAAGTGCTGTAGGTGACATTCACAGGGAACACAGGCCAACCTTACTCCCAGTCCTGTATGATTCTAGAATCTTCTGATGATTCAACGTTTCTAAAGAAATTCAGTTTTCTAATGATCCTTTAGATACAGGATCAATGGTATGTAAAAGACATTATGATATATGGTACTTAACCATATAATTTATTTCATGGTGTCCTGTCTGTGATAAAGGGACACCAAATTACTGCACTACAGAGAAGGGTTTTAATTTTAGTAGGCAGGATATTCCGAACTGAACTTATTCTCTCTTAAAGGGAAAGTTCATTGTAAAAGATCATTATTTTTACCATTCTGTCAGGGAGATTCAATAAATGTTCTTATCGTTTAAAATGGTGCTAATTTTGCCCCAACCAATCAGATTTTATTTAACATTTGAAAGCTAACATCTGATTGGTTGGGGCAAAATTAGCACCAATTTTAACGATAAGAACTTTTATTGAATAACCCTGTAAGTTTATATTACGCATACCTAGTTATTCTACATAATCTCTTCCATTTTGAAAAATCAGTTGAATTTATACCCCTTGCAATTATTCCCTGCTGTTGACATTAGTGAGCTGATATTTCAGGTTCTGTAACGGTCCTTCTTCTTCCCAGAATGCACACTACCTTGGAATGTTCCTAACAGTAATTTCTACTGATTGGCTGTTGGATGGGTCAAACATGCTCAGATCTCTACTCAGCAACTGAATCAACCCAGGAGCCTGGTCAAGGGAAAGACCATAATGGTCTCTGTTAGGGGTCCTGCAAACAGGAAGTCAGTATTTCGGAAGCCTTTATTGATTTGCAGACAAAACGCTGAAAGGGCAGGTTAAGGTCATTCAGATGAATCTCCACAAGTACCGTATATACTCAAGTATAAGTCGAATTTCAGGCTTTAAAGTTAGCCTGAAAACCTAACCTTGACTTATACTCGGGTCAAGTCCTAATTTAGATCCAAATTCTGCAATTGCTGATAGTAACCAGTAGGTGGCGCTGTGTTAACCTGCATAGAAAGTTACAGGCTGTTCTTGCCTTTACAATCATTCCTGCTTCCTGTAGTCTGGCTGCTGGACTCACTCAGCACTGTCACTGCTCATCTAGATGCTGTAAATCTGATGGGTCTCCTCAGTTTGGGGCAAAAAACAGCTGCTAGTACAGTGCAAATGACAGCTTGAAACTACAACTCTCAGGTGACCATTTAACTATTGGGATCAGAGAGTCCTTTACTATATGGGGATCAGAAGGCCCTTTAGTATATGGGGTCAGAGTGCCCTTTACAATGTAGGGTTCAGGAGAATTGTAAATGATGGTAAGCCTAATTAAAAGTTTACTGATCCTTGCCACTCCACATGTTTAGAAACCGAAACTCCCAGCAACAAAGCATGCTGGGAGTTGTAGTTTCTAAACATCTGGAGTGCCAAGGAATTGGAGGTTACTGGTACTGGATTTGGCTATTACTGTATGGGATTCATGTATTGGAATTCTGCTTTCCATTTAAAGGGCAACTTATTTCTACCCTCGGCTTATACTCAAGTCAATTCGTTTTTACAAATTTTTCAGGTAACAATAGGTACCTCGATTTATACTTGAGTATATACGGTTAAAAAAAAATTGGTATTCACATTTTTATTTAAAAACGGGAGGTAAAGGAGCTGTGTCTTACTTCCTGTCTTTCAATAAAACCTGCAAGAGCTGGGAAAATGATAGAAAAGAATTAAAGGGGAAGTTCAGTGTAAATACATATACTTTTAAAGGGTATCTTCACTGGTAAGAAAAAAAAATGTTGGTGTTCAGTTTTATTGAAGGACGGCAGGTAAAGGAGCTGTGTCTTACCTCCCGTTCTTCAATAAAATCTGGAATGCCGGGAATGAAGGTAAGGTACTTACTCAATCACATGCTCCTCCACCACATCCTCTGACAGGTTCTGATGGACTCTGTATTCTATGCGCATGTGTATCTCACTTGCCAATAGAATACATACAGGTTGTATTCAATTAGATCAACTGGACTTGAAGTTAAGTTCTTGAAGACGTTTCGCTAGTCATCCGACTGGATCTCTCAATTCAGAATGACTTGTACAAGAATCTGTGGCCAATGATGTACCCTGGAAAAAAACCCAATTAGCATATCACAGCCAAGTGTTAAAGGCGTGAGTAGATAGTGGCCTAAGAGGTGTTATAAGAACGCCCAGAGTAAGGTGTCAAAACAGCATTGTACATGGCAAACAGATGGTGTCGAACCCCCCCACCTCTATTAGGCTTGGTTTCTTTATTTTCACATAAATGGCCTCCTTAACACCTCTCTTGAACCAGTCACGTTCCTTGTCAATATGTTAACATTACAATCTTCAAAGGTATGTCTTTTTCTAAGATGCGGGAACACGGCTGAGTCCTGACCCGAGTAATTGGTGTTCTGTGCTGGGCCATAAGTTGATGCAGTTGTTGTTTTGGTCTCCCCCACATACAAATCAGAGCATTCTTCACTGCCAGCGTATATGATGTCGCTTTTCTTGTGTTTCGGTATTGGGTCTTTCGGATGTACCAATTGCTGCCTCAGTGTGTTGCTCGGTTTAAAGCAGACAGGGATACGGTGTTTTTTGAAAACTCTTCTTAGTTTCTCAGAGACCCACCTGCTAAATATGGGATGACCTGTTCTTTCTCCTGTCTTGCTTTTCACCCTCATGTTGGTATTTGTGTTCTTTTTTTCCTTCTCCTTCTTTGATAAAGGCCCAGTCTGGATATCCACAAGTTTTAAGGGCTCCTCTGAGATGTTTCATTTCTTTTAGCCTTCTTTCACATCTGTCTGCCATGTACAATGCTTGTTTGACACCTTACTCTGGGTTCCTATAAACACCTCTTAGCCACTATCTAATCACGCCCTTAACACTTGGCTGTGATATGCTAATTGGGATTTTCCAGGGTACATAATTGCCACGATTCTTGTACAAGTCATTCTGAATTGAGAAAGCCAGTCGGATGACTAGCCAAAACGTCTTCAAGAACTTAACTTCAAGTCCAGTTGATCTAATTGAATACAACAGATATACCATGGCCTGGATGAATGAGAACCTTCACAAGCAATACATACAGGGTTATTCAATAAAAGTTCTTATCGTTTAAATTGGTGCTAATTTTGCCCCAACCAATCAGATCTTATTTAAAGGGTATGTCCACCCTTGAATTTTTTTTGATATATCACTCCCCTGTCCCCCCAGCCCCAACCGCTATATTTTTTATTTTAGAAAGTGCCCCAAACTTTACTTACCTTCCCTCTTACCTCCGCCGCACTGCCAGTCCCTCTGAGCGGCAGCCAATCACAGACGCGGCTGCCGGGAGTTCAGTGCAGCGGAGGAAAGAGGGAAGGTAAGTAAGTTTGGGACACTTTCTAAAATAAAAAATATAGCGGTTGGGGCTGGGGGGACAGGGGGAATGATATATGGAAATGGTTTTATGGTAGGGGGAGGGAATCCTAATCGGGAGGGAGGGAGAGAAAGGCTGCAGTACGCATGCCAAACTTCTCCCGGAGGCCAGATTGGAGGCAGAGTCCTATATGGACTCTGCTATCCTCCTGGTGGGCAGTTTTTGGGATTTTGGGGGGGGGGGGCTACAGGAGGACCCATTTGGGCTGGGATGTGAGGGGAAGGATTTTATGACATGAGGTGGTGGGGGGAGTAGTGGGGGGTGTATAGTTTTGGGGGTGGACATGCCCTTTAAGAATGTCACATGTCAGCCTCCCACCCATTAACTTTCTGGTCAGTCATTTCTGTATATCTTGGGCTGTGGAGCACGTAGAGAGGTGGTTGATGGCTCGTTTTAAAGGTAGGAAACCGGCCTTTCATTTAAACTTAACTTGTTTGGAGACCACAGTTCCCCTTAAAATAATTATAGTTTTGGGGGTGGACATGCCCTTTAAAGGGTATCTCCACTGATGGAAAAACGTTTTGTTTTTTTATATATGAAAGTACACTTTCACCCAACCCTCCCCCTACCTTTTTTTTTTCAAAAATCACCTCTGTTCCTTTGCAGCAGCCAGGGGAAGTTCTGATCGTTTCTTGGGGTGTGTCTGCTACTGTGCTGGGCAGGCTGTCAGTCAATGTGCATCATCACATGCATATTCATGATTTCTGCCACACCCACTTGACCCCAATGATGCCTGATGTAAACAAAGCCTTTCCTCCCTGTCTGCACCATCTATTCACAGCTGATAGTGCAGAGAGAGACAAGGGGGGAAGTTTTTATCAAACTGCAAAAGTAATAGAATTTATAGGAACCAAATTGTGTGTGTGGGGGGGGGGGTCGGTGTTTGGAATAGCTGGGATTGTCACTGCTGTTTGCAGGGGGACCTGGGAGACAGAAGGTGTATTTCAAGGGATGCTGGGAGTGTCACTAGCGTATTGCAGGGGGGTCTGGGAGACAGAAGGTGCATTTCAGAAGGATGCTGGGGTGTCACTAGCTATTGCAGGGGGGTCTGGGAGACAGAAGGTTATTTCAGAGGGATGCTGGGAGTTTAACAAGCTTTTTGCAAATGCTCTTCTAACCGCACCATATTAGATGGACATGCGTCCATCTAGTCCAACTTTTATACCCTACCCATAATGTCTGTATAACCAGTTACATAGTAACATAGTATTGGAGGTTGTATAAAGCATACGTCCATCTAGTCCAACCTTTATACCCTACCCATAATGTCTGTATAACAGTTCATAGTAACAGTATTGGAGATTGTATAAAGACATACGTCCATCTAGTCCCTTTTATACCCTACCCATAATGCCTGTATAACAGTTACATAGTAACATAGTATTGGGGGTTGTATAAAGACATACCGTCCGTCTAGTCCAACTTTATACCCTACCCATATGCCTGTATAACAATTACATATAACATAGTATGGTGTTGTATAAAGACATACGTCCGTCTAGTCCAACCTTTATACCCTACCCAAATGCCTGTATAACAGTTACTAGTAACATAGTATGGATGTTGTATAAAGACATACGTCCGTCTAGTCCAACCTTTATACCTACCCTAATGCCTGTCTAACAGTTACATAGTAACATAGTATTGGAGATTGTATAAGACATACGTCCATCTAGTCCAACCTTTATACCCTACCCATAATGTCTGTCTAACAGTTACATAGATAACATAGTATTGGAGATTGTATAAAGACATACATCCATCTAGTCCAACCTTTATACCCTACCCATAATGTCTGTATAACAGTTACATAGTAACATAGTATTGGAGTTGTATAAAGACATATTCCATCTGTCCAACCTTTATACCCTACCCATAATGTCTGTATAACAGTTAAATATACATAGTATTGGAGGTTTGATAAAGACATCCATCCATCTAGTCCAACCTTTATCCCTACCCATAATGTCTGTATAACAGTTACATAGTAACATAGTATTGGAGGTTGTATAAAGACATACATCCATCCATCCAACCTTCATACCCTACCCATAATGTCTGTATAACAGTTACATATTAACATAGTATTGGAGGTTGTATAAAGACATACGTCCATCAGTCCAACCTTATACCCTACCCATAATGTCTGTATAACAGTTCATAACATAGTATGGAGGTTGTATAAAGACATCCGTCCTCTAGTCCACCTTTATACCCTACCCATAATGCCTGTATACCAGTTACATAGTAACATAGTATTGGAGATTGTATAAAGACATCCATCCATCTAGTCCACAGCCAGTGTCCTTCCCTCTGTCCCACAGCGAGTCCCCCCCATCCCACAGTCAGTCCCCTCCCTCCCCCAGCCACATCCTCCCCCTCTGCCCCACAGCCAGCATCTCCCCTCTGCCCCACAGCCAGCGTCTCCCCTCTGCCCCACAGCCAGCGTCTCCCCTCTGCCCCACAGCCAGCGTCTCCCCTCTGCCCCACAGCCAGTGTCCCTCCCCTGTCCCACAGTGAGTCTCCCAGTCAGTCACCCTCTTCCCCCTCTGCCCCACAGCCAACGCCCCCTCTCTGTCCCACAGCCAGTGTCCGTACCTCTCCCACAGCGAGTCCCCCCCTCTGTCCCACAGCCAGTGTCCGTACCTCTGTCCCACAGCAGAGTCCCCCCCATCCCCAGTCAGTCTCCCTCCCTCTCCCCCCCGTCTCCCCACAGCCAGCGTCCCCCCCTCTGTCCCACAGCCAGTCCCCCCCTCTGTCCCACAGCAGTCCCCTCTGTCCCACAGCCAGTCCCCCCTCTGTCCCACAGCCAGTCCCCCCCTCCTGGCAGCTCACCCCTCCGTGGCAGATTCCCCCCCCCCCCTCCGTGGCAGTTCCCTCTTCTGGCAGTCCCCCCTTCTTGGCAGCTCCCACCTCCGTGGCAGCTCCCCCTCTGTATCAGCTCCCCTCCGTGGCAGCTCCCCCTGCGTGCCAGTCCCCCCCCCTCCGTGGCAGCTCCCCCCTCTTGGCAGCTCCGTCTGTACCCTCTGGTAAACCCCCCACCCCTACCTTGTAGAGGGTCTGCTTGCGCTGTCTTTACTCGCATTCATTGAGTCTTTTCTTCTCCGGTTTCACAGTCTGAGACACTCCTCCACGCGTATGTGAATTAACGAGAAGCCACACATGGATTCACATACGTGAGGAGGAGTGTCTCAGACTGTGAACCGGAAAGCTCTATGACACTGCGAGTAGAGACCGCGACAGCAGACCCTCTACAAGGTATGGGGGGGGTTAACAGAGGGTACAAGCGGAGCTGCCACGGAGAGGGGGGGAGCTGACACGGAGGGGGGAGCTGCCAAGAATGGGGAGCTGCCACGGAGGGCTGCACATGTCACTTCTTGCAGGGATTGTTATTGTATCTATGGGAACGTAACTCCTACGTTCCCATTGGCTGTCGGCTGACAGAGCAGGGTCAGGCAGTCCCAACTACGGAAGTTAATAACTGCGCATGTAGGAAAGGATGCACGCACGTTGGGAGATAAGCAAGCAGGCAGGTACGAAAAGGAGGAGGATCGGATGCCTGTATAGCGTACAGGCATCATTGGCTTGAAATCTTTGAAAGTAGTGCACAGAGTAAGCTGAAAATCAGGGTATGTGTTTAAATTATATCACACTACTATTAGAGGAAATGTTATATTTTCCAGTGGAGATACCCTTTAACATTTGAAAGCTTACATCTTTCAAATGAGAGAACTGTTATTGAATAACCCTGTAAGTCCGTCAGGACCTGTCTGACTACACGGAGGAGCGAATGATCAGGTAAGTACCTTACCTTCGTTCCCGGCTCCTGCAGGTTTTATTGAAGAACGGGAGGTAAGACACAGCTCCTTTACCTGCCGTTTTTCAATAAAATTGAATACCAAAATAATTTTTTGGCCAGTGAAGATACCCTTTAAAAGTATATATATTTGCACTGAACTTCTCCTTTAATTCTTGTCTATCATTTTCTCTTTGTCCTGTGAAGTCTTCTTGGACCCACTACCTCTTCGTTTCATGAGTTTGTCACTCATTTTTCTCCAAAGTGACAGCGATCTTTCCTTGTTTCAGACAGCTTGTTGCTGGAAGTATAACTGCAATGTGTATTGTATTGATATGTCAGAAAGAACCCACCCCTTGTTATTTTGCTAAAATTGATTGAGGTGTGTAACCAATTAGACTTACATGGTCGTTAACTGGTCGTCACTGACATCGTTACTTTTGTTTTAAGGGAATTGGATAAAGAATTGTTACTCTACGCAGTCAATTCTGTGTGTGTTTAAATGTGTTTAATAGGCTGTTTGATGTGTGAAGTCGAGTCTTCCATCATATTTCTTTTTGCCTTTATCCAATTCTTTGAAATTCTAATTCACTACGAAATTCATTCGAATTGGCCGTGCCTGCCAGGCTTCCTTTTTATGCCGCCTCTGTACCCAATAGATTTCCCTGCTGTCTCTTGATGTTAATGGATTCTTTAGTCTAGAAAATTCAAGGATCCCTTTGGTGAGATAAACCTTAAACCTTGATTTTCTGCTTTCACGGGATGGTTGGGAACATAACAGCCCATAGGAAAGGTGCGGAATAACATTGTCTTGAACAAGTTGACTTTATTTTCCAGTTATCAATCGCACGGTTTTTACAAAGTGCTTATTGCCTTATGGTGTGCGGAAAGAAAATGGCTGTAATAACTGGGACGGAGTATATTGTCTCTTGTTTCTTTAGTTGAAGTGTATATTGAATTGAGCTGGTTTGGAGGAGAATTAAAGGCTAGATGTGAAAGTTTGACCGAAGATAAGGTAGCGATTAAGTCAGCGTTTTAGATTTTACCCTTTGTTCCCTTTTAATGGAATTAATGGATGGAGACCTTGTGATCCTAGTGAGCGGTCAGCCAGGAATCACAATTTCCACAGCTGACAGTTTGCCGCAGCCCATAGGAGACCGCATGATTTGCCATGATTTACCGGCATGTCCGGTAAATCATGGACCGGGAGCCATGTCTGTGATTGGCTAAGAGTCAGCCAATCACGAGGGGGTGGGGGGGAGAGAGCTCCCCTGCACATGCCAGAGTCATCCAGGAGGACACACAGAGAGGCTCCTCCACTTCAGTTCCTTGGACTTCAGAAGGCACTGCAAGAGAACGGTAAGGAGTTTGCTTTTTTTTACACCTCACAGTGGGGCCAGCAATCGGGCAAGTTTTAGTTGGGGGTGTGGACATGCCCTTTAAAGTTTATTTGTAGTTTTCATGTAACCGCACATAGATGGAACATTTTATATCGGTTGATGTTTCGTACAGATCTCTATAAAGACAGGCTGTATTCAGTATTTGTATTAAATGACTTCTCTGTGCTTAAAGGGGACATGAGTCTTGTTTGTAACCATCTTTATTTGGTATTTTTGGTAAAACAGATTAGCATTGTGTAAGATATTATTCCCCAGGAGTTTCAATTATTTATTTGTTTCCTTGTTGATGTAAATGGGAGACTTCTCTAATGAGCATAATGAAAAATAAATCCATAGAACAACTAGGCCTGCATTTTATATCTGTCTGCGTGCAGGCGTCCCTGAATAACATAAAATATGTACTCCTGTGTCTTTAACGTTAATTAAACCCGACCAATTGGGAGGGTCCCCAATACCCTGTATATGATCTGGACCAGACTAGTGAATGAGCTGCTGATTGGTTGCCTGTCTCTGTGTCTCCTTTAAGCTGGGTACACACCTATCAATTTTCCCTCTTGACCGACCGTTCGATACTTTCGAACGGTCGGCCAGGAGGAAGGACTATCGGTCGCGGCAAAAGCAGCCGCGTCCGATAGTCACCGCGACCGATCGTGCGGTCCATAGAGGACCACACGATCGGACGAGGTTTTCCACCCTGTCCGATCGTCCTTTCGTCCGATTCGGACGAACGGTCGATCGGACATGGGCACTTTCGGATGCGATAATTTCGGTCCGATCGACCGATACACTGAACTATCGGTCGATCGGACCGAAATATCTCATCGTGTGTACCCAGCTTTAGACAGTTAGTAAAGCTGATGGCTGCAGGGCTAGTTAGAAAGTTCAGTTTATGTGAGACAATCACTTACGGAGGAAGAAGTTGGATAGCTGGAATGGTCGCTTCCCCTGCAATAATGGTGCATTAGAGTACGCCATCAAGCTACACATGTACCATACTAATTGCTTCTCCCATATAATTCAAAAATGTGAGTAAGGATTCAGATTCTGGCATAGCAGTGGATGCGGTATACTTTTTATTTTGCTAAGGCTTTTGACACTGTGATACAAAGGCGACTTGTGTTTAAACTAACCAATAAATGAAATGTCGTGGGGGCAGTTAGCTGTTAGTTGTTAAAACAACTTTATTAAAAAAACATATGTAGATAACAACACCCCATTAGGGAACTCGCTTGACGTGTTTCATGGTATACTAACGAAACTAAGGTTTGTTGGCCTTGAAAAACGCATGTGTGGATAGACACTTGGTTTATGGAACGTATGTATGTATGTATATGTTTATTTACGGTATATAGCGCCACTTGGGGACGCAGTGCTGTACACTATAAAGTCATACAAGGGGTAATGAGGTTCCTGCCCCGTAGAGCTTACAATCTAGTTAGGTGGGTAACACACAGATACAATGGAATGGGTATAAGTGCTGGAGTGAGACATATGCAGTGCAAATAAAACAAATCATATACTGTGCTGGTTACCAGATAGGTAGGATGTAAGGGTAGATTTATCATATATAGATAGATACCATATACTGTGCTGGTTACCAGATAGGCAGGATGTAAGGGTAGATTTATCATATATAGATATATAGATATCATATACTGTGCTGGTTACGGGATAGGTAGGATGTAAGGGTAGATTTATCATATATAGATATATAGATACCATATACTGTGCTTGTTACCGGATAGGTAGGATGTAAGGCTAGATTTATCATATATAGATATATAGATATCATATACTGTGCTGGTTACCGGATAGGTAGGATGTAAGGGTAGATTTATCATATATAGATACCATATACTGTGCTGGTTACCAGATAGGTAGGATGTAAGGGTAGATTTATCATATATAGATATATAGATATCATATACTGTGCTGGTTACCAGATAGGTAGGATGTAAGGCTAGATTTATCATATATAGATTGTAAAGGGGCTTGCCCAAAAGGTACAGTTTCTTGGGGGGTTGCGTAGATTGCAGGTACCAGAATGACTCCAGACGAAAAAAACAACAGTTTGTGAACAACAGTTCCAGGTTTAAGCTGACTGGAATCAGCTTTATTTCACCAGTCCAGAGCACAGTGGTACATCCATAAACAAAACATAAAAATAAATCCTAGCCTGTTCGGCTCTAACTAACATTGAGAATTCCCTCTCTATGTGACAGAGAGGACCTAATATCCAACTCTGAAATAACACCATACAACAGTTAGTTCCTCACTGTGTCTGGCTCTCTCCTTTACTGCCTCCAGACAGCCTCCTGGAAAGAGAGAGAAAAGAACCCTTGAGACACCTTATTCAAAGGGTTTCCCCCTGCTGCCTAATGAGGCTATTAATTAGCCAGGATCACCAAAAGCCTGGATAGTCTGGTGAATGGAAGTCCCACCCGCTCACTTCCATTCGCTCCAGGGCCCCTTTTACCGGCTTTTCCAAAAAGCCAAATGCAGTGAAAGAACACCCTTTCACTACTGAGCTACATACCCTGGAGCTCAATACATATAAGAGAGAAATCTGGGGGAAATATACACACCTTCCACCACTATCCCAGCATTTCTCTCACATACCCTCCCCCTCTGTTTCGACGTAGGGGTCGGAACACCTGTAGCCTCAAGACAGTGTACCCGGGACAAGGCATCAGCATTCGCTAGCTGTGCCCCCGGTCTATGCTCCACGGTGAACTTGTAGTTCTGAAGGGCCAAGAACCATCTTGTCACCCTTCTATTCTTTTCCCGATTTTCACACATCCATTTAAGGGGGGCGTGGTCAGTAACCAATGTAAACTGACGGCCTAAAAGATAGAATCTGAGTTCCTCCAGCGCCCACTTAATTGCTAAACATTCCTTTTCAACCGTAGCATAGTTTTTCTCATGGATATTTAGCTTTTTACTCAGAAAAACCACCGGATGCTCTTCACCTTCTCTGATTTGGGACAGTACCGCTCCCACCCCCAGATCAGACGCATCAGTCTGCACAACAAATTTCTGTGTGAAGTCTGGGGTTATCAGCACTGGTTGACTACATAGGGCTCTTTTAAGGGTCTGAAAGGCCTGTTCTGCCTCAGAGTTCCACTTGATCATTACTGACTTGTTCCCTTTTGTAAGGTCAGTCAGAGGGACAGCTATAGTGGCAAAGTCAGCTATGAACCGTCTGTAGTAACCAGTGATTCCCAAAAAAGCTCGAACCTGTTTTTTAGTTACTGGTCTAGGCCAGTCTTGAATTGCCTGCACCTTGTTAAGCTGAGGCTTAACTAGCCCTCTACCAATGTGATATCCCAAATACTTGGCTTCTTCCAGGCCTATGCTGCATTTATTTGGGTTGGCTGTCAATCCGGCCTTACGTATGGAATCCAGCACAGCCTGTACTCTAGGTAGGTGGGATTGCCAATCTGGGCTATGGATAACCACGTCATCCAGGTAAGCCGCTGCATACTGCCTATGGGGCCTTAATATTTGGTCCATGGTACGTTGAAAGGTGGCCGGGGCACCATGTAGACCAAACGGTAATACAACGTACTGGAACAGACCTTCTGGAGTACTGAAAGCTGTTTTCTCTTTGGCTTGGTTAGTTAGGGGAATCTGCCAATAGCCCTTCGTCAAATCCAAGGTTGTTAGATACCTGGCTGTCCCTAGTCTATCAATTAATTCATCCACCCGAGGCATAGGGTAGCATCAAACTTGGAGACAGCATTTAATTTTCGAAAATCATTGCAGAAGCGCCAACTCCCGTCCGGTTTTGGAATTAAAACAATGGGACTTGACCAGTCGCTATGCGACTCCTCAATAACTCCCAATTCCATCATCTTTTTAACTTCCTGAGATATGACTTCTCGTCTAGCTTCAGGTACCCTATAAGGTTTTAAATTAACCCTTACCCCAGGCTCAGTTATGATGTCATGTTTTACCAAAGAGGTTCGTCCCGGCTTTTCAGAAAAAACGTCTCTATTCCTGATTAAAAAGGTTTGTACTTCTTTCCTCTGAGTATCTGACAAGGAGTCGGCCACCTTAACCTCTGGCACTAGGGGTTCTGCACTTAGTGACCCAGTAGGCTTAGTGAACAAGGCCATTCTTTCTTTCCAAGGTTTTATAAGATTGACGTGGTAAATCTGCTCGGGTTTCCTTTTACCTGGTTGGCTAACCTTATAATTTACCTCACCCATTTTTTCAAGGATTTCAAAGGGTCCTTGCCACTTTGCCAAAAATTTGCTTTCTACCGTGGGTATAAGCACTAAGACTCGATCACCCGGGGAAAAGTTGCGTACTGTGGCACCCCTATTATACACTCTCCGTTGGGCCTCTTGTGCCTGCTCCATGTGTTCCCTCACTATGGGCAGTACTGCTGTTATCCTGTCCTGCATTTGGCATATATGTTCAATGACACTTTTAAAGGGGGTGGGTTGTCCTTCCCAGGTCTCCTTTGCTATGTCCAACAAGCCCCTAGGGTGTCTACCATACAACAATTCAAAAGGTGAGTACCCCGTAGAGGATTGAGGCACCTCCCTGATGGCAAACATTAAATACGGTAGCAAGTAATCCCAATTTTTCCCGTCTTTGTCCACCACCTTTTTGAGCATATTTTTGAGGGTTTTATTAAACCTTTCCACCAACCCATCAGTCTGGGGGTGGTATACAGAGGTGCGAAGTTGGACCACTTTGAATAACTTGCACAGCTCCTTCATGACCCGGGACATAAAAGGTGTGCCCTGGTCGGTAAGTATTTCCTGCGGAATTCCTACCCGACTAAAGACATGTACCAACTCTCTAGCAATAGATTTAGAGGAGGTATTACGTAGAGGAATGGCCTCGGGGTAGCGGGTAGCATAATCCATTATGACTAATATATGTTTATGCCCCCGGGCAGATTTTACTATCGGGCCCACCAAATCCATGGCTATCCTCTCAAATGGTGTCTCTATCACAGGGAGAGGGACCAAGGGGCTACGAAAATGGGGCCTAGGGGCTGAATACTGGCATTCTGGACAGGAACCACAGTATTCTTCGACTTCTCTATGGAGTCCTGGCCAGAAAAAACGTTGCAAAATTCGCTCCTTAGTCTTCTCTACCCCCAAATGTCCACCCATCACATGTTTATGGGCAAGGTCAAGTACCATACGCCGGTAAAGTTTAGGAACAACCAGCTGCTCAACTAAATCATTTCCCTTTTTTACCACCTGATATAGTAGGTCATGTTGCAGGGCCAAGTAGGGACAAGAAAGCCTAGAGTTAGGGTCTATGGGTTTCCCATCTATAATTTTTACGTTGGCCCTTGCTCTGGACAGTGTGGGATCTTTTAATTGCTCAGACGCAAAATTATCCCTCCTAATCTCTAAGTCAGGCATGTCATTGTCTCGCCCCATCGGCTCTTCATGGTCTTCACCACCTGGTACCCTCTGGGTTGCTTGGGGTTCCCCGTCTACCTCATCAGATTCCCCCGCTAAAACAGAGAAGGGAAAATCTATCGTAGCGACACCCTCCTGTTCAGACACTTTATTTCTCGATTTGGGGGTGCCTTCTTTTAAGCAAGCTTGGTCTATAACCTTGCCAGTCTCCCACAATTTCCAAAAATGTGGGAAATTCCTCCCCAAAATTACATCATGTGGTAAAGTGGGAACCAACCCTACGGGGTACATTAATGTCCCGTAGGAAGTTCTGATTTCCACGTTAGCCATAGAATACTCGCGAGTATCCCCATGTATACATGTGACCCCTATAGTATCAGGCATTGCCTGGGGAGTGTCAACCAACATAGATTTCATTAGGGTAACCTGACTGCCAGAATCCAACAATGCATTCACTGACTTTCCTTGCACAATAATATTACACAGGTAGTTATCACTCCCTGTCTTAGGTATGGCAGTACACACAGTCCGAGCATACATTGACATAGGTCTATTTGTTAACGCAGTGTCACACTGCATAGGTTCATCTGTTAGGCTGCAGTCTGCAGCAAAATGTCCCAACATATTACACCTGAAACACCGCACCAAGTCCTTATTAGGCCCCCTGCGAGGAGGGGTTCCCCCTAATGCATTTTGCCCGTCTCTGGGTCTAGCACCTGTAGACTCTCGATGGGGCATACTCTTATCAGCTGTAGGTCCTTTTTTCCATGCAGGAAGTTTGCTGGGTATGCCAGAAAGTTTTTCCCTGGCAGCTCGGGGGCGCTCTACTGGTTGAGAACTAAGCAGCTCCTCTGCAGCAGTGTACCTCTCTACCATCTCCACAAGCCGGTCCGCCGATGTTGGCTCAGCATGGCTTACCCATTTGCGCAAAGTTGCAGGTAGGGACCTTAGGTATCTGTCCATCACTATCCTCTCCACGATCTGTGGCCCTGTGAGGGTCTCCGGCTGCAGCCATTTTTTAGTTAGATGAATTAGGTCATGCATCTGGGAGCGTGGAGGCTTGTCTGCTAAGAACATCCATTGATGAACACGCTGTGCACGGACTGCAAGCGTTACCCCCAGCCGGGCCAAAATCTCCGCTTTTAATTTGTCATAATCATTGGCAGCTGCATGATCCAGATCAAAATAGGCTTTTTGTGGCTCTCCAGATAAAAAGGGGGCTACCAGGCTCGCCCACTGTTCTTTAGGCCAGTCCTCTCGCTCCGCTATCCTTTCAAATGTGGAAAGGTACGCTTCAACGTCATCAGTTGTTGTCAGTTTTTGAAGATAGTAGCTAGCACGTATAGCATTTTGTTTAGGCGTTTCTGTAGGAGGTGCTTCCACATTCCTTGCAGCCAGCTGCTGCACTACCTCTTTGAGGAGTTCACGGTCTTGTCGCTGTGCCTCTTGGTTTGCCACCAGCTGTTGCTGCTGAACTCTGGTGGCCTCTTGCTGTGCTGCTGTAGCCTGTATTAGGGCTTTAACAACGTCCTCCATAACGTCACACAGCAAAACTCTTTATGGTGAAAAGATTTGAGATTGGGTCTCTGTCCCTTTGCTGCTGGATTTTATTGCCAAAACATCCTCCACCACATGTAAAGGGGCTTGCCCAAAAGGTACAGTTTCTTGGGGGGTTTGCGTAGATTGCAGGTACCAGAATGACTCCAGACGAAAAAAACAACAGTTTGTGAACAACAGTTCCAGGTTTAAGCTGACTGGAATCAGCTTTATTTCACCAGTCCAGAGCACAGTGGTACATCCATAAACAAACATAAAAATAAATCCTAGCCTGTTCGGCTCTAACTAACATTGAGAATCCCTCTCTATGTGACAGAGAGGACCTAATATCCAACTCTGAAATAACACCATACAACAGTTAGTTCTCACTGTGTCTGGCTCTCTCCTTTACTGCCTCCAGACAGCCTCCTGGAAAGAGAAGAAAAGAACCCTTGAGACACCTTATTCAAAGGGTTTCCCCCTGCTGCCTAATGAGGCTATTAATTAGCCAGGATCACCAAAAGCCTGGATAGTCTGGTGATGATGGAAGTCCCACCCGCTCACTTCCATTCGCTCCAGGGCCCCTCTTTACCGGCTTTTCCAAAAAGCCAAATGCAGTGAAAGAACACCCTTTCACTACTGAGCTACATACCCTGGAGCTCAATACATATAAGAGAGAAATCTGGGGGAAATATACACACCTTCCACCACTATCCCAGCATTTCTCTCACAAGATATATAGATACCATATACTGTGCTGGTTACCAGATAGGTAGGATGTAAGGCTAGATTTATCATATATAGATATATAGATACCATATACTGGCTGGTACCAGTAGGTAGGATGTAAGGCTAGATTTATCATATATAGATATATAGATATCATATACTGTGCTGGTTACCAGTTAGGTAGGATGTAAGGCTAGATTTATCATATATAGATATATAGATATCATATACTGTGCTGGTTACCAGATAGGTAGGATGTAAGGGTAGATTTATCATATATAGATATATAGATACCATATACTGTGCTGGTTACCAGATAGGTAGGATGTAAGGGTAGATTTATCATATATAGATACCATATACTGTGCTGGTTACCAGATAGGTAGGATGTAAGGCTAGATTTAGCGGTGGTCGGGAGAGAAAGGAACCTGCAGATTTTGGCTATATTGCAAAGGAAGAAGCGGCAGGTTTTCGCAACATAATTAATGTGGTTACAGAAGGAGAGAGAGGAGTCAATAATTACCCCTAGGCAGTGAGCAGATTGGATAGGGGAAATGGGGGTATTGTCAACTGAGATGGAGAAAGATGGGACAGGACCAGGTTTAGGTGGGAAAATGATCAGTTCAGTTTTAGAAAGATTTAATTTGAGGTAGCGTTGAGACATCCAGGAGGAGATGGCAAGGAAGCAGTCGGAGACACATGATTGGATGTCAGGAGTTAGCGTGGGGGAGGACAAGTAGATTTGTGTATCGTCTGCATATAAATGATATTTGAAGCCAAAAGAGGTAATAACATCTCCCAAGGAAATAGTGTAGAGGGAGAACAATAAGGGTCCAAGAACAGACCCCTGTGGGACCCCCACACCAAGAGGAACTGGAGAAGAGGTATTTCTAGAATAAGATACAGAGTAAGTTCTGTCAGAGAGATAGGATAGAAACCAGGATGCCACTTCATTCCAAATGCCCAAAGAGTGAAGTATCCGCATAAGGAGGGAATGATCGACTGTGTGGAAAGCAGAGGAGAGGTCAAGGAGGATAAGAATAGAAAAGTGACCATTGGCCTTTGCAACCTGCAGATCATTTACAACATATACAAAGAGCATGTTTAAATGCAGAATTCCCATACATGAATCCCATACAGTAATAACCGCATCCAGTACCAGTAACCTCCAATTCCTTGGCACTCCAGATGTTTGGAAACTACAAATCCCAGCATGCTTTGTTGCTGGAGTGGCATGGTTCAGTAAACTTTTAATTAAGCTTACCATCATTTACAATTCTCCTGAACCCCATATTGTAAAGGGCCCTCTGACCCCCCATATAGTAAATGACTCAGATACCAATAGTTAATGTCACCTGAGAGTTGTAGTTTCAAGCTGACATTTGCGTTGAACTAGCAGCTGTTTTTGCCCCAAACTGAGGAGACCCATCAGATTTACTGCATCCAGATGAGCAGTAACAGTGCTGAGTGAGTCCAGCACCTAGACTATAGGAAGCAGGAAGTGTAAAGGCAGATTAGCTCCTGTAACTTTCAATGCAGGTTAACACAGCACCACCTACTGGTTACTATCCGCAATGGCAGTGTTTGTATCTAAATAGGACTTGACCCGAGTATAAGTCGAGGTTAGGTTTTCAGGCTAACTTTAAAGCCTTGGCATAAAACATAAAACACAGTGCTCGAATTCTCCAAATAACAATATCTGAACCAAATATGAGACATGTATCTGTGCTCTGTATAAATTCTGACTTACACTGTCAGTATGGTGACGTGGGTGCAAGCATGCCCCAGGTCCGTCACTGAAAAACGCAGGTGTCTTGTTTTCCGGTGTGCGCCGAAGTTCCTCGTGGTTGTTCAGCAGAGTATAACTTTAAAGCCTGAAAAATTATCGACTTATACTCGAGTATATACGGTATGCGGTGCAGTTTTGAAATCCTGTATCTAAAAAAATCTTGGAAATGAAGAGCGTTCAGAGATGGACAACTACTAAATTAATAATGGGAATGGATGGGTTAGACTATTCAGGCAGATTAAACAAGTGAGGGCTGTTTACATTGGAGAAGCAACATTTGTGGGGATTTGTTCACTTTATACAAATATATTAATGGGCCATACAATAAACTCTGCTGCATTGTTCACAAATAAATCACTTAGAAGGAGTGTCATCTTAAGGTCAGGAAGGGTTTTCTTTACAGAAGGTGAACATACTTAAAGACTACACAATCTGTCTTCCAGGTACAAGAGCAGGATGTAGTCCTCCAATCAATTGACAGAGCAATTGAAACTATCCATAATTCGGCCATGAACAATGGAGGGAAATACAACTTGGAGCAGAGAGACGTTCTGCAGTGAGTATCTGGGCAGTCGGGAGAAGTAGTATTCTGTGTTATTAACCTTTCAGAAACCCAATGTGTTGTGATAAAAACCAAACCTGCCTGAGCTAATAAAATCATGATTAATTAATGAAGAACGTTCCATATCATGTCACACATTTTTATCTTTAACATGCACATTTTTTTTTTTGATATTGTAATAAAATGGGCACTGGAACAGTGCTATAAAATAATTTACTGGTTATTAAAGGGTATCTCCACTGTTAAAAAAATTGGTATTCAGTTTTATTGAAGAACGGGGGGTAAATGAGCTGTGTCTTACCTCCCATTCCTCAATAAAAGTTTAGGAGCCAGGAACGAAGGTAAGGTACTTACCCAATCG
Source organism: Hymenochirus boettgeri (assembly GCA_019447015.1). NCBI lineage: Eukaryota > Metazoa > Chordata > Amphibia > Anura > Pipidae > Hymenochirus > Hymenochirus boettgeri. Next base: position 253,763,778 of record CM033472.1, on the reverse strand, counting down.
CTCACTCCTCCGCTACGTCCTCTGACAGGATGGACTTAGTTCTCTATGTGCAAGTGTGATGCACATGCGCATTGTATACAGAGTCAGTCAGGACCTGTTAGAGTACGCGGCAGAGGATTGAGAGATCGTGTAAGTACCTTACCTTCGTTCCTGGATCCTGAACGTTTAATTGAAGAACGGGGGAGGTAAGACACAGCTCCTTTATCTCCTGTTCTTCAATAAAACTGAATAGCAAAAAATGTATTACCAGTGGTGATACACTTTGAGTTTTCTTGCATGCCGGGTTACTAAATGTTTTGTGAAAATCTCTTTTAGAAAACTTATACACCATCGCAAAGAGACTCAGACGCGAAAGACTCATTCACCTACGGCTCAGCCTCATTTAATAACCTCTTCCTCCAGTGAGCACAATCTAGACTCCGCCCGTCAGCTAAATGGTGTTTGTCGGCAAGTTCATGAGCGCCATATGAGTTTGCCAAACCCGGAGTTCCAGTTAGAAGATAACCTCTATCAGGTATATGTTCCAATGCATTGGTGCATCAACAGGAGAATACCTAGTTGAAAGATCTTAATATTGTAGACCAATAGGAGGATAAAATAATTTCATTTGATTTGTATTCCAAACTCTGTTCAGTAAAATGATGTTTAACCTGGATGAAGCGTACACTGAGCACGTCCAGTCATAAAACAGAGTAGGGGAGGCCACCGGGGTCTTTGAGAAGCGCTTAGTGTTTAAACTCTACACCTGTCTACTTAATGCTACATTGAAGACAGACACTACAAGTATCCTGAATAAATGAGAAGCACTGATCCCTTCTCTCCAAGAAGGATTGGGAAGAGTTAGCTGAAAGTCCCCTTCATGTGTCCCCGTCTGCCCCAAATAAATTGATGCGCCCACCCCATAGACTCACCTGTATTTTCCCTTCTTATTCCCCTGAATGTCCTAAATGTCACCAGACCCCTTCAAACTTTTGCCATCTCTTATGGAACTGCCCCAGGATAATCAGATTTTGGTCTAATTTCATAAACCATCTATCATCTATTTTACCGTATCCGGTACCCCAAGAACCCAAAATATGTATACTAGGGATCCGAGATGTAGATGTTTGGAACAAATACAAATTGGAATTCATAAGAGAGACCCTATTGAACCATAATTTTATCCTGGATGTCCATAACGACCTGGAAGAACATAATAGACCAAATGCTCCCATACCCAAGAGTGATATATATAAATAGAGGCTCCTTAAATAAACTCAACAAAGTATGGTCTTGCTGGAACTAATCACCAAGAAACCAATATTTGATTTCCTACTATATAATTTGCTCTTGCATAACCAGCTTCGGGAGACGAAATATGGATCCTAGTACTTCTCCTTAGTACATGCTGTCTTTTTTACCTCTCATGATAAAATAACACAGACAATATGATTTTCCCCTCCCTCTCCCAGTTCATTTACCCCTTCATATACTTAAAATAAACTAAGATGTCCAGCTGAACCCAACGTATCTAACAGACAAAGGTATAACTATTTCATTTTATATTACTGTATGTAAATAATATTGTACTGTAAACAAATATTCATGTTTGTATTAAATGCTGTTGGCTGGATGCTGCATTTAACCCTTTCACTGCCAGGAGATTTTCATTTTTTTTGCGTTAACTGCCAGAAGAATTTTCAGGATTTTGTCCTTAATCGCTTTAGACTAATTTTACAGTAGGAAACCTTGCAGTAAATCAGGAATATTATACATTGTTTTTTTCAGCACAAAGTCTACTTTAACATGGTAACAGAATTTTGTAACTTTTCTGGAAATTATCCTGGAATTATGGGTAAAATATGTAAAAAAAATGAAAAATTTGCAAATTTTCATGGATTTTTCCCATTTTTACTTATAGTTATCTTAAGGTTACACACAAAAATCTCACTGTTTCTAAAAGCTCAGATACTCCCGAGTACGATACCAGATATATGTAGGTACCCGACGTTTCCTGTACAGGAGACCCCCCCCAAACTAAAACTGCACCTCCTAGAATATTACACCAAATTAAAATGTATAACTACTACTGACAGTTAACATAGAATATCTACCAAATTATCTAAAATATCCCCCCAAGTGAGATATTTTTAGAAACTACACACTCGCAGGATTTTACGAGTGAGGTTAGTTTCAATCAAAATGCAGATACCCGGACGCAGCTCTTCGTCAAATTGTAAGTTACTTTCTCACATTTTCCTTTTTTTCCTCAACTGTAAAATCAGAGACAAAATCAAATGCGAATTTCAGCTAAAAACGTGTGGAGGAAGTTCAAACCATCTCATATGAAAGCCTAACCCGTCCCGAATAGAACTTATGCCACATTCATGGGTGTACCCAGAGACATGCTACCAACTAAACCCAGAGCGTGACCAGTGCCAAATGTCAGTAGCAGCAAAAAAAATTTAGCCAGTTTTTTTTTGAACAGTCTGCAGTTTTTCCACAAAACACCCCCCCAACTCAAAATCCCCCCACAAACTATTATTCCTGAAATCTACACACCTTCAGCTATGTAACGCTGTAGTTCGTTCATTCATATCATCAATGTTGTGGGCGCAGTTCTTCGTAGAAGTTTCACTTTTACCGATTTTAAAAAAATGAACATCAAACAACATTCAAAAGGTAGAAATCATGCCAAAACCATGGAATGTAAAAAAAGGTACCAAATTCAATCTCCCACATGTCCTGAATCAAACGGTATGCATATGTGTGGTTACACACGCGGACGTGGAAGCGAAAAGCCACAAAGTGAGACAATGCACGATGGCTCAGAAACAGCGAAAATATTTAGCCAACTCCGAATTTGAACAGTCTGCAGTTTTTTCCACAAAACACCACCCCGTACTTAGAAATAAACACCCACAAACTATATATTCCTGAAATCTACACACCTTCAGCTATGTAACGCTGTAGTTTGTTCATTCATACCATCAATGGTGTGGGCGCAGTTCTTTGTAGAAGTTCGCACTTTTCTGAAAAAATGAACAAAAAACAACTTCAAAAGGTAGAAATCATGCCAAAACCTGATGGAATCTAAAAAAAAGTTACTAAATATCAATCTCCCAAATGTCCTGAATCAAACGGTATGCCATATGTGTGGTTACACACACGGACGTGGAAGCGAAAAGCCACAAAGTGAGACAATGGCCGAATGTCTCAGAAACAGCGAAAATATTTAGCCAACTCCGAATTTGAACAGTCTGCAGTTTTTTCCACAAAACACCCCCCGTACTTAGAAATAACCCCACAAACTATATATTCCTGAAATCTAAACACCTTCAGCTATGTAACGCTGTATTTTTGTTCATTCATACCATCATTGTGTGGGCGCAGTTCTTCGTAGAAGTTCGCACTTTTCTGAAAAAATGACAAAAAACACTTCAAAAGGTAGAAATCATGCCAAAACCTGATGGAATCTAAAAAAAAGTTACTAATATCAATCTCCCAATGTCCTGAATCAAACGGTATGCCATATGTGTGGTTACACACGGACGTGGAAGCGAAAAGCCACAAAGTGAGACAATGCACGATGGCTCAGAAACAGCAAAAATATTTAGCCAACTCCGAATTTGGACAGTCTGCAGTTTTTTCCACAAAACACCCCCGTAACTTAGAAATAACCCCCATAAACTATATATTCGTGAAATCTACACACCTTCAGCTATGTAACGCTGTAGTTTGTTCATTCATACCATCAATGGTGTGGGCGCAGTTCTTTGTAGAAGTTCGCATTTGTCTGAAAAAATGAACAAAAAACAACTTCAAAAGGTAAAAATCATGCCACAACCTCATGGAATCTAAAAAAAAGTTACTAAATATCAATCTCCCAAATGTCCTTAGATTCCAAAAATATATAGTTTGTGGGGGGAATCTCCATGTTTTGGGACTGTTTCCTTAGAAAAAGGGTTAGGCTGTTTCAATTACAGAGCACTTTGATTTTTTCTTGTAATTGCATTTGTGCATGCGTCCCATTTGAGCTAGTTGGTGGCCACGTTCTCTGTGTGTCATCCCGCATATGGCAGACCGTTTGATTCAGAACATGTGGGAGATGATATTTAGTGGGGGGTTTATTTGCGGGGGCTTTCAAGTTTTGGGGCTTTTGAAATTACAAAGCACTTTGATATTTTTCTTGTAATTACACTGGTGCATGCGTCCCATTTGAGCTAGTTGGTGGCCACGTCCCTGTGTGCATCCACGCATATGGCATACCGTTGTGATCTCAGGGCATTGGAAGATTGATAATTGACCAGTTTTTTTTACATGACATGGAAATTTGCCATGATTTTTAACTTTGAATTGTATTTTTATAATTTTTTCCTGAAAATCTGGTAAGAAAGCGAAATTGTACACAAAACTCTGCACCCACACCTTGGTGGTATGCAAAAAGAATCACACCATTGTGAAGCTGAGGTGTGTAGAGTCCAAGAATATATAGTTTTTGGGGGGTATTTCTAATATAGAGGGGTGTTTTAGTCTGACAAATCTGAAAAGTTGCTGTAATTGGGCCACTGTTCATTGTCACTTTGTGGCTAGTTGATTCCACGTCTGCGTGTGTACCATACATAGGGCATACCGTTTGATTCAGAACATTGGGAGATTGATATTTGGTAACTTTTTTTTACATTACTTGGGATTTTGGCATGATTTCTACCTTTGAGATTGTTTTTTTTTTAATTTTTAGAAAATCTGCTAAAGCTGTGAACTTCTACGAAGAAACTGCGCCCACACCATTGATGGTACGAATGAACAACTACAGATTTCGTATATAAGGTTGTGTGGATTTGAGAAATATATGGTTTGTGGGGGTTGTTTTGTGGGGAAAAATTGCAGACTGTTCAAATTCAGATTTGACTGAATATTTTTGCTGTTTCTGAGCCATTGTGCATTGTTTCACTTTGTGTCTTTTGGCTTCCACGTCCACGTGTGTAACCACACATATGGCATAACCGTTGATTCAGGACATTTGGGAGATTGATATTTAGTAGCTTTTTTTACATTCCTTGGGGTTTTGGCATGATTTCTACCTTTGGAAGTTGTTTTTGTTCATTTTTTCAGACAAAGCAATTCCTACGAAGAACTGCGCCCACACATTGATTGTATGAATGAACAACTACAGCGTTACGTAGCTGAAGGTATGTAGATTCTGAGAATATATAGTTTTGGCGGGGGTATTTCCAAGTTAGAGGGGGTTGTTCATGTTTGGAAAATCTGGGAAAATGCTGTTTTGGCTCACTGCGCATTGTTTTACATTTTGACTATGTCGCTTCCACGTCAGTGTGTGAACCACACATTGGCACACCGTTGATTCAGGACATTTAGGAGATTGATTTTGGTAAGTTTTTTTTACATTACATGGGGTTTTGGTGTGATTTTGTAACTTTGAAATGTATTTTTCTTTTTTCGCTATTTTTCCAGAAAATTGGGTAGAAAATGCGAAATTCTACGAAGAACTGCGCCCACACCATTGATGGTATATGAACTACGACTGCAACATAGCTGAAGGTGTTTAGATTTCAAGGAATATATAGTTTGTGGGGGGTATTTCTGAGTTATCAGGGTGTTTTGTGGAAAAAACTGCAGACTGTCCAAATTCGGAGTTGGCTAAATATTTCGCTGTTTCTGAGCCATCGTGCATTGTCTCACTTTGTGGCTTTTTCGCTTCCACGTCCGCGTGTGTAACCACACATAGGGCATACCGTTTGATTCAGGACATTTGGAGATTGATATTTAGTAACTTTTTTTTAGATTCCATCAGTTTTGGCATGATTTCTACCTTTTGAAGTTGTTTTTTGTTCATTTTTTCAGAAAAGTGCGAACTTCTACGAAGAACTGCGGCCCACACAATTGATGGTATGAATGAACAAAACTACAGCGTTACATAGCTGAAGGTGTTTAGATTTCAGAATATATAGTTTGTGGGGGTTATTTCTAAGTTACGGGGGTGTTTTGTGGAAAAAACTGCAGACTGTCCAAATGGAGTTGGCTAAATATTTTCGCTGTTTCTGAGCCATCGTGCATTGTCTCACTTTGTGGCTTTTCGCTTCCACGTCCGCGTGTGTAACCACACATATAGCATACCGTTTGATTCAGACATTTGGGAGATTGATATTTAGTAACTTTTTTTTAGATTCCATGAGGTTGTGGCATGATTTTTACCTTTTGAAGTTGTTTTTTTGGTCATTTTTTCAGACAAATGCGAACTTCTACAAAGAACTGCGCCCACACCATTGATGGTATGAATGAACAACTACAGCGTTACATAGCTGAAGTGTGTAGATTTCACGAATATATAGTTTGTGGGGGTTATTTCTAAGTTACGGGGTGTTTTTTGTGGAAAAAAACTGCAGACTGTCCAAATTCGGAGTTGGCTAATATTTTTTCGCTGTTTCTGAGCCATCGTGCATTGTCTCACTTTGTGGCTTTTCGCTTCCACGTCCGTGTGTGTAACCACACATATGGCATACCGTTTGATTCAGGACATTTGGGAGATTGATTATTTAGTAACTTTTTTTTAGATTCCATCAGTTTTGGCATGATTTCTACCTTTTGAAGTTGTTTTTTGTTCATTTTTCAGAAAAGTTGCGAACTTCTACGAAGAACTGCGCCCACACATTGATGGTATGAATGAACAACTACAGCGTTACATAGCTGAAGGTTTAATTTTCAGGAATATATAGTTTGTGGGGGTTATTTCTAAGTTACGGGGGTGTTTTGGTGGAAAAAACTGCAGACTGTTCAAATTCGGAGTTGGCTAAATATTTCGCTGTTTCTGAGCCTCGTGCATTGTCTCACTTTGTGGCTTTTCGCTTCCACGTCCGCGTGTGTAACCACACATATGCATACCGTTTGATTCAGGACATTGGGAGATTGAATATTGGTACCTTTTTTTTACATTCCATGGGGTTTTGGCATGATTTCTACCTTTTTGAATGTTGTTTGATGTTCATTTTTTTTTAAAATCTGGTAAAAGTGCAAACTTCTACGAAGAACTGCGCCCACAACATTGATGATAGATGAACGAACCACAGCGTTACATAGTGAAGGTGTGTAGATTTCAGGAATAATATAGTTTGTGGGGGTATTTTTGAGTTGGGGGGTGTTTTTGTGGAAAAACTGCAGACTGTTCAAATACAAAACGGCTAAATTTTTTTTTGCTGCTACTGACATTGGCACTGGTCACGCTCTGGGTTAGTTGTGTAGCCATGTCTCTGGGTACACCCATGAATGTGGCATACCGTTCTATTCGGGCGGTTAGGCTTTCATATTTAGATCGTTTGAACTTTCCTCCCATTTTTTAGCTGAATTTCGCATTTGATTTTGTCTCTGATTTTACAGTTGAGGAAAAAAGGAAAATGTGAGAAGTAACTACAATTTGACGAAGAGCTGCGTCCGGGTATCTGCATTTTGATTGAAACTAACCTCACTCGTAAATCCTGCAGTGTGTAGTTTCTAAAAAATATCTCACTTGGGGGATTTTTTAGATAATTTGGTAGATATTCTATGTTAACTGTCAGTAGTAGTTTATACATTTTAATTTGGTGTAATATTCTAGGAGGTGCAGTTTTAGTTTGGGGGGGTCTCCTGTACAGGAAACGTCGGGTACCTACATATATCTGGTATCGTACTCGGGAGTATCTGAGCTTTAGAAACAGTGAGATTTTTGTGTGTAACCTTAAGATAACTATAAGTAAAATGGGAAAAATCCATGAATATTTGCAAATTTTTCATTTTTTTATACATATTTTACCCATAATTCCAGGATAATTTCCAGAAAAGTTACAAATTTCGGTTACCATGTTAAAGTAGACTTTGTGCTGAAAAAACAATGTATATATTCCTGATTTACTGCAAGGTTTCCTACTGTAAAATTAGTCTAAAGCATTTAAGACAAAATCCTGAAAATTCTTCTGGCAGTTAACGCAAAAAAATGAAAATCTCCTGGCAGTGAAAGGGTTAATCAGCATCCCGCCAACAGCATTAATACAAACATGAATATTTGTTTACAGTACAATATTATTCATCCATAATATAAAATGAAATAGTTATACCTTTGTCTGTTAGATACGTTGGGTTCACTGGACATCTTAGTTTTTTTAAGTATATGAAGGGGTAAATGAACTGGAGAGGAGGGGAAATCATATTGTCTGTGTTATTTTATCATGAGAGGTAAAAAAGACAGCATGTACTAAGGAGAAGTACTAGGATCCATATTTCGTCTCCCGAAGCTGGTTATGCAAGAGCAAATATATTAGTAGGAAATCAAATATTGGTTTCTTGGTGATTAGTTCCAGCAAGACCATACTTTGTTGAGTTTATTTAAGGAGCCTCTATTTATATATAATCACTCTTGGGTATGGGAGCATTTGGTCTATTATGTTCTTCCAGGTCGTTAGGACATCCAGGATAAAATTATGGTTCATAGGGTCTCTTGATGATTCAATTTGTATTTGTTCCAAACATCTACATCTCGGATCCCTAGTATACATATTTTGGGTTCTTGGGGTACCGGATACGGTAAAATAGATGATAGATGGTTTATGAAATAGACCAAATCTGATTATCCTGGGCAGTTCCATAAGAGATGGCAAAGTTTGAAGGGGTCTGGTGACATTTAGGACATTCAGGGAATAAGAAGGAAAATACAGGTGAGTCTATGGGGGTGGGCGAATCAATTTATTTGGGGCAGACGGGGACACATGAAGGGACTTTCAGCTAACTCTTCCCAATCCTTCTTAGAGAAGGGATCATTGCTTCTCATTTATTCAGGATACTTGTAGTGTCTGTCCTTCAATGTAGCATTAAGTGACAGGTGTAGAGTTTAAACACTAAGCGCTTCTCAAAGACCCCGGTGGCCTCCCCTACTCTGTTTTAGACTGAACGTGCCTCAGTGTACGCTTCATCCGTTAAACATCATTTTACTGACAGAGTTTGAATACAAATCAAATGAAATTATTTTATCCTCCTATTGGTCTACATATTAATAGATCTTTCAACTAGGTATTCTCCTGTTGATGCACCAATGCATTGGAACATATACCTGATAGAGGTTATCTCTAACTGGAACTCCGGGTTTGGCAAACTCATATGGCGCTCATGAACTTGCCGACAAACACCATTTAGCTGACGGGCGGAGTCTAGATTGTGCTCCTGGCTGGAGGAAGAGTTATTAAATGAGGCTGAGCCGTAGGTGATGAGTCTTTCGCGTCTGAGTCTCTTTGCGTGTGTATAAGTTTTCTAAAAGAGATTTTCACAACATTTAGTAACCCGGCATGCAAGAAAACTCAAAGTGTATCACCACTGTAATACATTTTTGCTATTCAGTTTTATTGAGAACAGGAGATAAAGGAGCTGTGTCTTACCTCCCCCGTTCTTCAATTAAACGTTCGGATCCAGGAACGAAGGTAAGGTACTTACCGATCTCTCAATCCTCTGCCGCGTACTCTAACAGGTCCTGACTGACTCTGTATACAATGCGCATGTGCATCACACTTGCACATAGAGAACTAATCCCATCCTGTCAGAGGACGTAGCGGAGGAGTGAGCGATTGGGTAAGTACCTTACCTTCGTTCCTGGCTCCTAAACTTTATGAGGAATGGGAGGTAAGACACAGCTCATTTACCCCCCGTTCTTCAATAAAACTGAATACCAATTTTTTAACAGTGGAGATACCCTTTAATAACCAGTAAATTATTTTATAGCACTGTTCCATTGCCCATTTATTACAATATCAAAAAAAAAATGTGCATGTTAAGAGAAAATTGTGACATGATATGGAACGTTCTTCTTCATTAATTAATCATGATTTTATTTAGCTCAGGCAGGTTTGGTTTTTATCACACACATTGGGTTTCTGAAAGGTTAATAACACAGAATACTACTTCTCCCGACTGCCCATATACTCACTGCAGAACGTCTCTCTGCTCCAAGTTGTTTTTCCCTCCATTGTTCATGGCCGAATTATGGATAGTTTCAATTGCTCTGTCAATTGATTGGAGGACTACATCCTGCTCTTGTACCTGGAAGACAGATTGTGTAGTCTTTAAGTTGTTTCCCCTTCTGTAAAGAAAACCCTTCCTGACCTTAAGATGACACTCCTTCTAAGTGATTTATTGGTGAACAATGCAGCAGAGTTTATTGTATGGCCCATTAATTATATTTGTATAGTGAACAAATCCCCACAAATGTTTGCTTTCTCCTCAATGTAAACAGCCCTCACTTGTTTAATCTGCCTGAATAGTCTAACCCATCCATTCCCATTATTATTAGTAGTTTGTCCATCTCTGAACGCTCTTCATTTCCAAGATTTTTTTAATACAGGATTTCAAAACTGCACCGCATACCGTATATACTCGAGTAAAGTCGATAATTTTTAGGCTTTAAAGTTATACTCTGCTGAACAACCCCGAGAAAACTTCGGCGCACACCGAAAACAAGACACCTGCGTTTTTCATTGACGACCTGGCATGCTTGCACCCACGTCACCATACTGACAGTGTAAGTCAGAATTTATACAGAGCACACGATACATGTCTCATATTTGGTTCAGATATTGTTATTTGGAGAATTCGAGCACTGTGTTTTATGTTTTTTATGCCAAGGCTTTAAAGTTAGCCTGAAAACCTAACCTCGACTTATACTCGGGTCAAGTCCTATTTAGATACAAACACTGCCATTGCGGATAGTAACCAGTAGGTGGTGCTGTGTAACCTGCATTGAAGTTACAGGAGCTAATCTGCCTTTACACTTCCTGCTTCCTATAGTCTAGGTGCTGGACTCACTCAGCACTGTTACTGCTCATCTGGATGCAGTAAATCTGATGGGTCTCCTCAGTTTGGGGCAAAAACAGCTGCTAGTTCAACGCAAATGTCAGCTTGAAACTACAACTCTCAGGTGACATTAACTATGGTATCTGAGTCATTTACTATATGGGGGGTCAAGGGCCCTTTACAATATGGGGTTCAGGAGAATTGTAAATGATGGTAAGCTTAATTAAAAGTTTACTGACCATGCCACTCCACAACAAAGCATGCGGGATTTGTAGTTTCCAAACATCTGGAGTGCCAAGGAATTGGAGGTTACTGGTACTGGATGCGGTTATTACTGTATGGGATTCATGTATGGGAATTCTGCATTTAAACATCTCTTTGTATATGTTGTAATGATCTGCAGTTGCAAAGGCCAATGGTCACTTTTCTATTCTTATCCTCCTTGACCTCTCCTCTGCTTTCCACACAGTCGATCATTCCCTCCTTTGCGGATACTTCACTCTTTGGGCATTTGGAATGAAGTGGCATCCTGGTTTCTATCCTATCTCTCTGACAGAACTTACTCTGTTCTCTTATTCTAGAAATACCTCTTCTCCAGTTCCTCTTGTGTGGGGGTCCCACAGGGGTCTGTTCTTGGACCCTTTTGTTCTCTCCCTCTACACTATTTCCTTTGGGGAGATGTTTTACCTCTTTTGGCTTCAATATCATTTATGCAGAACGATACACAAATCTACTTGTCCTCCCCCACGCTAACTCCTGACATCCAATCATGTGTCTCCGACGCTTCCTTGCCATCTCCTCTGGATGTCTCAACGCTACCTCAAATTAAATCTTTCTAAAACTGAACTGATCATTTTCCCACCTAACCTGGTCCTGTCCCATCTTTCTCCATCTCAGTTGACAATACCCCCATTTCCCCTATCCAATCTGCTCACTGCCTAGGGGTAATTATTGACTCTCTCTCTCTCTCTCTTCTGTAACCACATTATTATGTTGCGAAAACCTGCCGCTTCTTCCTTTGCAATATAGCCAAAATCTGCAGTTCCTTTCTCTCCCGACCACCGCTAAATCTAGCCTTACATCCTACCTATCGGTAACCAGCACAGTATATGGTATCTAATATGATAATCTACCCTACACTCCTACCTATCTGGTAACCAGCACAGTATATGGTATCTATATATCTATATATGATAAATCTACCCTTACATCCTACCTATCTGGTAACCAGCACAGTATATGAATATCTATATATCTATATATGATAATCTAGCCTTACATCCTACCTAACTGGTACCAGCACAGTATATGATTCTATATATCTATATATGATAAATCTAGCCTTACATCCTACCTATCTGGTAACCAGCACAGTATATGGTATCTATATATCTATATAATGATAAATCTAGCCTTACATCCTACTATCTGTATACCAGCACAGTATTGGTATCTATATATCTTGTGAGAGAAATGCTGGGATAGTGGTGGAAGGTGTGTATTTTCCCCCAGATTTCCTCTTATATGTATTGAGCTCCAGGGTATGTAGCTCGTAGTGAAAGGGTGTTCTTTCACTGCATTTGGCTTTTTGGAAAAGCCGGTAAAGAGGGGCCCTGGAGCGAATGGAAGTGAGCGGGTGGGACTTCCATTCACACCAGACTATCCAGGCTTTTGGTGATCCTGGCTAATTAATAGCCTCATTAGGCAGCAGGGGGAAACCCTTTGAATAAGGTGTCTCAGGGTTCTTTCTTCTCTTTCCAGGAGGCCTGTCGGAGGCAGTAAAGGAGAGAGCCAGACACAGTGAGAACTAACTGTTGTATGGTGTTATTTCAGAGTTGGATATTAGGTCCTCTCTGTCACATAGAGAGGGAATTCTCAATGTTAGTTAGAGCCGAACAGGCTAGGATTTATTTTTATGTTTGTTTATGGATGTACCACTGTGCTCTGGACTGGTGAAATAAAGCTGATTCAGTCAGCTTAAACCTGGAACTGTTGTTCACAAACTGTTGTTTTTTTCGTCTGGAGTCATTCTGGTACCTGCACTACGCAACCCCCCAAGAACTGTACCTTTTGGGCAAGCCCCTTTACATGTGGTGGAGGATGTTTTGGCAATAATCCAGCAGCAAGGGACAGAGACCCAATCTCAAATCTTTTCACCATAAAGAGTTTTGCTGTGTGACGTTATGGAGGACGTTGTTAAAGCCCTAATACAGGCTACACAGCACAGCAAGAGGCCACCAGAGTTCAGCAGCCACAGCTGGTGGCAAACCAAGACACAGCGACAAGACCGTGACTCCTCAAAGAGGGTGTGCAGCAGCTGGCTGCAAGGATGTGGAAGCACCTCCTACAGAAACGCCTAAACAAATGCTATAACGTGCTAGCTACTATCTTCAAAAACTGACAACACTGATGACGTGAAGCGTACCTTTCCACATTTGAAAGGATAGGGAGCGAGAGACTGGCCTAAAGAACAGTGGGCGAGCCTGGTAGCCCCCTTTTTATCTGGGAGGCCACAAAAGCCTATTTTGATCTGGTCATGCAGCGGCCAATGATTATGACAAATTAAAAGCGGAGATTTTTTGGCCCGGCTGGGGTACACGCTTGCAGTCCTGCACAGCGTGTTTCATCAATGGATGTTCTTAGCAGACAAGCTCCACGCTCCCAGATGCATGACCTAATTCATCCTAAAAAATGGCTGCAGCCGGAGACCCTCAGAGGCCACAGATCGTGGAGAGGATAGTGGATGGACATACCTAATGTCCCTACCTGCAACTTTGCGCAAATGGGTAAGCCATGCTGAGCCAACATCGGCGACCGGCTTGTGGAGATGGTAGAGAGTACACTGCTGCAGAGGAGCTGCTTAGTTCTCAACCAGTAGAGCGCCCCCGAGCTGCCAGGGAAAAAACTTCTCTGGCATACCCGCAAACTTCCTGCATGGAAAAAAGACCTACACTGATTAAGAGTATGCCCCATCGAGAGTCTACAGGTGCTAGACCCAGAGACGGGCAAAATGCATTAGGGGGAACCCCTCCTCCGCAGGGGGCCTAATAAGGACTTGGTGCGGTGTTTCAGGTGTTATGTTGGGACATTTTGCTGCAGACTGCAGCCTACACGATGAACCTATGCAGTGTGACACTGCGTTAACAAATAGACCTATGTCAATGTATGCTCGGACTGTGTGTACTGCCATACCTAAGACGGAGTGATAACTACCTGTGTAATATTATGTGCAAGGAAAGTCAGTGAATGCATTGTTGATTCTGGCAGTCAGTTACCCTAATGAAATCTATGTTGTTGACACTCCCCAGGCAATGCCTGATACTAGAGGGGTCACATGTATCATGGATATACTCGCGAGTATTCTATGGCTAACGTGAAATCAGAACTTCCTACGGGACATTAATGTCCCCCGTAGGTTTGGTTCCCACTTTACCACATGATGTAATTTTGGGGAGGAATTTCCCACATTTTGGAAATTGTGGGAGACTGGCAAGGTTATAGACCAAGCTTGCTTAAAAAGAGGCACCCCCAAATCGAGAAATAAAGTGTCTGAACGGAGGGTGTCGCTACGATAGATTTCCTTCTCTGTTTAGCGGGGGAAATCTGATGAGGTAGACGGGAACCCAAGCAACCCAGAGGTACCAGGTGGTGAAGACCAGAGAGCCGATGGGCGAGACAATGACATGCCTGACTTAGAGATTAGGAGGGATAATTTTGCGTCTAGCAATTAAAAGATCCCACACTGTCCAGAGCAAGGGCCACGTAAAAATATAGATGGGAAACCCATAACCCTAACTCTAGGCTTCCTTGTCCCTACTTGGCCCTGCAACATGACCCCTATATCAGGTGTAAAAAAGGGAAATGAATTTAGTTGAGCAGCTGGTTGTTCCTAAACTTTACCGGCGTATGGTACTTGACCTTGCCCATAAACATGTGATGGGTGGACATTTGGGGGTAGAGAAGACTAAGGAGCGATTTGCAACGTTTTTTCTGGCCAGGACTCCATAGAGAAGTCGAAGAATACGTGGTTCCTGTCCAAATGCCAGTATTCAGCCCCTAGGCCCCATTTTCGTGTGCCCCTTGGTCCTCCTCTCCCTGTGATAGAGACACCATTTGAGAGGATAGCCATGGATTTGGTGGGCCCGATATAAATCTGTCCCGGGGGCATAAACATATATTAGTCATAATGGATTATGCTACCCGCTACCCCCGAGCCATTCCTCTACGTAATACCTCCTCTAAATCTATTGCTAGAGAGTTGGTATTTCTTTAGTCGGTAGGAATTCCGCAGGAAATACTTACCGACCAGGGCACACCTTTTGTCCCGGGTCATGAAGGAGCTGTGCAAGTTATTCAAAGTGGTCCAACTTCGCACCTCTGTATACCCCCCCAGACTGTGGGTTGGTGGAAAGGTTTAATAAAACCCTCAAAAATATGCTCAAAAAGGTGGTGGACAAAGACGGGAAAATTGGGATTACTTGCTACCGTATTTAATGTTTGCCATCAGGGAGGTGCCTCAATCCTCTACGGGGTACTCACCTTTTGAATTGTGTAGGTAGACACCCTAGGGGCTTGTTGGACATAGCAAAGGAGACCTGGAAAGGACAACCCACCCCCTTTAAAAAGTGTCATTACATATATCCAAATGCAGGACAGGATAAAAGCAGTACTGCCCATAGTGAGGGAACACATGGAGCAGGCACAAGAGGCCAACGGAAGTGATAAAGGGGTGCCACAGTACGCACTTTTCCCCGGGTGATCGATCTTAGTGCTTATACCCACGGTAGAAAGCAAATTTTTGGCAAAGTGGCAAGGACCCTTTGAAATCCTTGAAAAAATGGGTGAGGTAAATTATAATGTGAGCCAACCAGGTAAAAGGAACCCGAGCAGATTTACCCGTCAATCTTATAAACCTTGGAAAGAAAGAATGGCCTTGTTCACTAAGCCTACTGGGTCACTAAGTGCAGAACCCCTGTGCCAGAGGTTAAGGTGGCCGCACCCTGTGTCAGATACTCAGAGGAAGAAGTACAAACCTTTTTAATCAGGAATAGAGACGTTTTTTCTGAAAAGCCGGGACGAACCTCTTTGGTAAAACATGACATCATAACTGAGCCTGGGGTAGGGTTATTTAAAACCTTATAGGGTACCTGAAGCTAGACGAGAAGTCATATCTCAGGAAGTTAAAAAGATGATGAATTGGGAGTTATTGAGGAGTCTCATAGCGACTGGTCAAGTCCCATTGTTTAATTCCAAAACCGGACGAGTTGGCGCTTCTGCAATGATTTTGAAATTAAATGCTGTCTCCAAGTTTGATCCTACCCTATGCCGTCGGTGGATGAATTAATTGATAGACTAGGGACAGCCAGGTATCTAACAACCTTGGATTTGACAAGGGCTATTGGCAGATTCCCCTAACTAACCAAGCCAAAGAGAAAACAGCTTCAGTACTCCAGAAGGTCTGTTCCAGTACGTTGTATTACCGTTTGGTCTACATGGTCCCGGCCACCTTTCAACGTTCCATGGACCAAATATTAGGCCCCATGGCAGTATGCAGCGGCTTACCTGAATGACGTGGTTATCCATAGCCCAGATTGGCAATCCACCTACCTAGAGTACAGGCTGTGCTGGATTCCATACGTAAGGCCGGATTGACAGCCAACCCAAATAAATGCAGCAGGCCTGGAAGAAGCCAGTATTTGGATATCACATGGTAGAGGGCTAGTTACGCCTCAGCTTAACAAGGTGCAGGCAATTCAAGACTGGCCTAGACCATTAAAAAACAGGTTCGAGCTTTTTTGGGAATCACTGGTTACTACAGACGGTTCATAGCTGACTTTGCCACTATTCTGTCCCTTGACTGACCTTACAAAAGGAACAAGTCATATATGATCAGTGGAACTCTGAGGCAGACAGGCTTTCAGACCCTTAAAGAGCCGCTATGTAGTCAAACCAGTGTTGATACCCCAGACTTCACACAGAAATTTTGTTGTGCAGACTGATGCGTCTGATCTGGGGGTGGGAGCGGTACTGTCCCAAATCAGAGAAGGTGAGAGCATCCGGTGGTTTTTCTGGTAAAAAGCTAAATATCCATGAGAAAACTATGCTACGGTTGAAAGGAATGTTTAGCAATTAAGTGGGCGCTGGAGGAACTCAGATTCTATCTTTAGGCCGTCAGTTTACATTGGTTACTGACCACGCCCCCCTTAATGGATGTGTGAAAATCGGGAAAAGAATAGAAGGGTGACAAGATGGTTCTTGGCCCTTCAGAACTACAAGTTCACCCGTGGAGCATAGACCGGGGCACAGCTAGCGAATGCTGATGCCTTGTCCCGGGTACACTGTCTTGCGCTACAGTGTTCCGACCCCTACGTCGAAACAGAGGGGGAGGGTATGTGAGAGAAATGCGGGATGTGGTGGAAGTTGTATATTCCCCCAGATTTCTCCTTATAGTATTGAGCTCCAGGGTAAGTAGCTCAGTAGTGAAAGGGTGTTCTTTCACTGCATTTGGCTTTTTGGAAAGCCGGTAAAAGGGGCCCTGGAGCGGAATGGAAGTGAGCGGGTGGGACTTCCATTCACCAGACTATCCAGCTTTTGTGATCCTGGCTATTAATAGCCTCATTAGGCAGCAGGGAAACCCTTTGAATAAGGTGTCTCAGGGTTCTTTTCTCTCTCTTTCCAGGAGGCTGTCTGGAGGCAGTAAGAGAGAGCCAGACACAGTGAGGACCTAACTGTTGTATTGTGTATTTCAGAGTTGGATATTAGGTCCTCTCTGTCACTAGAGAGGAATTCTCAATGTTAGTTAGAGCGAACAGGCTAGGATTTATTTTTATGTTTTGTTATTTGTACCACTGTGCTCTGACGGTGAAATAAAGCTGATTCCATCATCTTAACCTGGAACTGTTGTTCACAACTGTTTTTTTTTTCGTCTGGAGTCATTCGGTACCTGCAATCTACGCAACCCCCCCCAAGAAACTGTACCTTTTGGGCAAGCCCCTTTACAATCTATATATGATAAATCTACCTTACATCCTACCTATCTGGTAACCAGCACAGTATATGATATTAATATATCTATATATGATGAATCTACCCTTACATCCTACCTATCTGGTAACCGCACATTATATGGTATCTATATATCTATATAGATAAATCTACCCTTACATCCTACCTATCTGTAACCAGCACAGTATATGGTATCTATTACCTATATATGATAAATCTACCCTTACATCCTACCTAGTGGTAACCACACAGTATATTGTATCTATATACCTATATATGATAAAATTTACCCTTACATCCTCCTATCTGGTACCAGCACAGTATATGGTATCTATATATCTATATATGATAAATCTAGCCTTACATCCTACCTATCTGGTAACCAGCACAGTATATGATATCTATATATCTATATGATGCTAAATCTAACCCTACATCCTACCTATCTGGTAACCAGCACAGTATATGGTATCTATATATCATATATGATAAATCTACCCTTACACCTACCTTCTGGTAAACCAGCACAGTATATGGATCTATTATGATAAATCTACCCTTACATCACTACCTATCACCGGTTAACCATCACAGTATATGATATCTATATATCTATATATGATAAATCTAGCCTTAACATCCTACCTATCCGGTAACTAGCACGTATATGTATATCTATCTATATGATAAATCTAAATCTACGCCTTACATCCTACCTATCCCGTAACCACACAGTATATGATATCTAATATATCTATAATATGAACTAAATCTATACCCTTACATCCTGCCTATCTGGTAACCCACACAGTATATGGTATCTATCTATATATGATATCTACACTTACACATCTACCTATCTGTAACCAGCACAGTATATGATTTTGTTTATTTGCACTGCATATGTCTCACTCCAGCACTTATACCCATTCCATTGTATCTGTGTGTTCCCCACCTAACTAGATTGTAAGCTCTACGGTGCAGGAACCTCATTACCCCTTGTATGACTTATAGTGTACAGCACGCGTCCCCCAGTGGCGCTATATACCGTAAATAAACATATACATCATACAAATACTTCCATAAACCAAGTGTCTATCCACACATGTCGTTTTTCAGGCCAACAACCTTAGTTCGTTAGTATAACCATGAAACACGTCAGCGAGTTCCCTAATGGGGTGTTTGTTATCTACATATGTTTTTTTAATAAAGTTTTTAACAACTAACAGCTAACTGCCTCCCCAGACATTTCATTTATTGGTTAGTTTAAAACACAATCGCCTTTGTATCACAGTGTCAAAAGCCTTAGCAAAATCAAAGTATACCGCATCCACTGCTATGCCAGAATCTGAATCCTTACTCACATTTTTGAATTATATGGGAGAAGCAATTAGTATGGTACATGTGAGCTTGATGGCGTACTCTAATGCACCATTATTGCAGGGAAGCGACCATTCCAGCTATCCAACTTCTTCCTCCGTAAGTATTTCTCACATAAACTGAACTTTCTAACTAGCCCTGCGCCATCAGCTTTATAACTGTCTAAGCTGGGTACACACGATGAGATTTTCGGTCCGATCGACCGATAGTTCAGTGTATCGGTCGATCGACCGAAATTATCGCATCCGAAAGTGCCCATTCCGATCGAACCGTTTCGTCCGAATCGGACGAAAGGACATCGGACAGGGTGGGAAAACCCGTCCGATCGTGTGGTCTCTATGGACCGCACGATCGGTTCGGCGGTGACTATCGGACGCGGCTGCTTTTGTGCCGCGACCATAGTCCTTCCTCCTGCCGACCGTTCGAAAGTACGACACGGTCGGTCAAGAGGGAAAAATTGATAGGTGTGTACCCAGCTTAAAGAGACACAGAGACAGCACCAATCAGCAGCTCATTCACTGTCTCTGTCCAGATCATATACAGGGTATGGGGACCCTCCCAATTGGTCGGGTTTATAATTAACGTTAAAGACACAGGAGTACATATTTATGTTATTCAGGACGCCTGCACGCAGACAGATATAAAATGCAGGCCTAGTTTTTCTATGGATTTAATTTTTTCATTATGCTCATTAGAGAAGTCTCCCATTTACATCAACAAGGAAACAAATAAATAATTGAAACTCCTGGGGAATAATTCTTACAACAATGCTAATCTGTTTTAACCAACAAAGACCAATAAAGATGGTTACAACAAGAACTCATGTCCCCTTTAAGCACAGAGAAGTCTTTTAATAAAAAATACTGAATACAGCCTGTCTTTATAGAGATCTGTACGAAACATCAACCGATATAAAATGTTCCATCTATGTGCGGTGCATTGAAACACTACAATAAACTTTAAAGGGCATGTCCACACCCCCCAACTAAAACTTGCCCGATTGCTGGCCCCACTGTGAGTGTAAAAAAAAGCAAACTCCTTACCGTTCTCTTCAGTGCCTTCTGGAAGTCCAAGGAACTGAAGTGGAGGAGCCTCTCTGTGTTGTCCTCCTGGATGACTCTGCATGTGCAGGGGAGCTCTTCCCCCCCACCCCCTCGTGATTGGCTGCCTCTTAGCCACTCACAGCATGGCTCCGGTCCATGATTTACCGCATCCGGTAATCATGGCAAATCATGCGGTCCCTCCTATGGCTGCGGCAAACTGTCACTGTGGAAATTGTGATTCCTGGCTGACCGCTCACGTAGGATCACAAGGTCCTCTATCCATTAATTCCATTAAAAGGGACAAAGGGTAAAAATCTAAAACGCTGACTTAATCGCTACCTTATCTTCGGTCAACTTTCACATCTATAGCCTTTAATTCTCCTCCAACCAGCTCGCACACCTTCAGCTACGTTACGGTTCCATGCTTTCATGCATACATGAAGAATTCCAGACCCAGCGATCCAAAGAACTCCGTGTTTTTACGAGGTTTTGTGAAAAATAAAATGAGATGATTCAAGGATTGAAATCCTACCTAAACCCACTTGACAAGCAAAAAAACCCACTAAATAGCAATCTTCCACATGTCCTGAATCAAACGGTATGCCATATGCGTGGATGCACACAGAGACGTGGCCACCAACTAGCTCAAATGGGACGCATGCACAAATGCAATTACAAGAAAAAATCAAAGTGCTCTGTAATTTGAACAGCCTACCCTTTTTCTAAGGAAACAGTCCCGAAACATGGAAATTCCCCCCACAAACTATATATTTTTGGAATCTACACACCTTCAGCTACGTTACGGTGCCATGCTTTCATACATGCATGAAGAATTCCAGACCCAGCGATCCAAAGAACTGTGTTTTTACGAGATTTTGTGAAAAATAAAATGAGATGATTCAAGGGTTGAAATCCTACCTAAACCCACTTGACAAGCAAAAAAACCCACTAAATAGCAATCTCCCACATGTCCTGAATCAAACGGTGTGCCATTTGCGTGGGTGCAAACAGAGACGAGGCCACCAACTAGCTCAAATGGGACGCATTTAGAAGTGCAGTTACAAGAAAAAAATTTAAAAACGCCACAACCCACCCCCCACACACACACTCTCCCCCTTTTAGTGGTATTTTAGTGAAGTCGGTTAGTATGGAGAGTCACACACGTTTTTGCACACTTTACTGATCCTAAAAATTCAATACGGTCTTTATTTGGTACCTCTGCAAAATTTCCTTATAAAATATAGGCTTAGTTTCCCTTGAAATCGAACAAATAAGTATCCGCGTTTACTTTACCGATATCACTGGGGACATTGGGGAGCTTGGAGAAGACAACGTTTTTTTTCTAATTTATAGTTTTAGGGTAAAAAAAAAAAAAAAAAGGGCGGGGTGTGTGTATCACTTTAAGAATTTTGTTGGTGTATTTCCCCTTTTTTTCCCCGATCATTCCCAAAGATAATCATGCCCGTTTTCCAATTCGAAATCCGATCGGAAAAATCACTTCCCGGAAATCATTTTCGAGGAAGTGATTTTTCATTCATTGGCAAAGATCAATAATTTGGTGATCAGAAGTGATCACCAAATATTGATCTCTGTCCCCATTTTTTTTCTAAGTCTTCGCTAAGTAGCAAAGACTTAGAAAAAATCCTATTTGTGAATGGAACTTTGAGTTCCATTCACAAAATGTATAGTAAAGCTGTCAGCTTGACAGCTTGTTCTATACTAGGTACTGCAGCATGATCAAATGGAGATCAAGCTGCAGTACCTCAACTAGACCACCAGGGGCAGTCTCCTACCACTTCAAGGGAGACCCCGGTGAAGGAGGAAGCTTCGGGACGTCACCGGGGTCTCCCTTTCCGCTTCCTCCTCTTCATCCACGTGGGACCGGCAGCACTATACGATCACGGCATTGAAGGTACTGTAACTCCCGATCCCCTCCTCGGATTTGGACACAACCGAGGGGGGGTCGAGGGGGCTAGGGGGGCAGCTGAATGCTGCCCCCAGGTCGGCCCTAGCGCGCGGTGTTTTTCCGATTTTAAAGGGGAAGCCACAGATCGTATATTCACAATCTGTGGCAGTTAAAGCATTCTCTGCACAGATCGTGAATATACGATCTGTGGCAGGGAAAGGGTTAAATAAAAAGTTAAAAAACCAAATGGGCATTTTGGACGACCATTTGTTTGTGTATGGGCAGTCAGTTTGGCGTTGTTGAAGATACGGCCAAACAACCATGTGTAGTGTAGAAAAATCCTTACCTTACACCCCAGCTCCAAATGGTTCTCCTGTAATTCCCCCCCAAAGTCCAGAAAACTGCCCACCAGGAGCCTAGCAGAGGGGGAAATTGTTTCCGCCTCTGAGGCTTCCTCTGAGAGGTTTCTGACATGCTCTGAGCAGCCCTCCCTCTCCCTCCCGTTTTGCAATCCCTCCCCCTAGTGTATTTTCCCTTTGATATATAGAAGTGTTCCGTCCCCCAACCCCAACTGCAATAAAAGTTTTGTTAGAAAGTCCCCCGATCTTTACTTACCTTACCTCTCTCCTCCGGCGTTCAGGGCAGCCGCGTCCGTGATTGGCTGCCTCTCAGCCAATCACAGACGCGGCTGCTGGTCCCGCCCCCTGCTTGCAGTTCCGTGCAAGCAGAGGGCCTGGGCTGTGCGGCGAAGGAGAGAGGTAAATTAAGTAATGATCGGGGGACTTTCTAACAAAACTTTTATTGCGGTTGGGGCTGGGGGAAGGAATACTTCTATATATCAAAAGTTTTTTTACAGGGGTGGACATGCCCTTTAAATAATCCATTATAAGGGTAATAAGAAAAAACATATTTAAACCAACAGATATTCTATAAGACCACAAATTAGGGCCAACAAAAATTCTGACGCATCCATTTATTAGCACTTTAAATTCCCTGTTTTTATTGTGCTGATCAGTTGTTAAAGGGAAGAAAGGATGTGTCCAGGTGAAGATTATGAGCATGGCTATGATTGTGTCCTAGTGGTATATTTTATCAGTTGTATAATGTTAAATAATATGTAACATAAAGATTTATATATTAATATCTTACATTTTCTAGTGAGCAGGTTCAAAAAAATTTTTTTGTTGTTGCCTAGATTCCGCCACAGCCAAGACGCACCGCCCCGGTTACTCCTCCACCCCCAGAAAAACGCCGCACTGCCCAAGTATCTCTAACTGCTAAAAGTAAGTGACTGCAGAGAGACCAATGTAATAAGATGTAATCGCCTCGTTATTGGAGAAATAGAAAAATCATCTGCATGTGTAAGCATAATAAAAATGATTCCTGTTCATTGGACTTGCTAATAAGTCTCACATGGGACTTTGCTTTTCCATTCATTATTTGTAGATGTCTGATATGTTAACCGACATCTGGTTCTGGATTTGCTGTTTTTGGTTGAGATTGAGTTTTTTGTTTATTTTTAAATTATTCTTTTATCCTTGAAATGTTTAGGCTTATGCTTGTAAATACATAAGCCTAAGGCTGTGTACACAAGGTCCGATATTCCCTTATTAACCGGCTTGACCTAGATTTTAGTAGTGATTTTAGTCCATAATGGACTGATGGTTGAACGTTCAACCTTATTAGATGAAAGTTTGATCAGACAGGGAGATAACTTTCAGGTGGTCATGTGATCTTCAGTGTTCCAGAGTGAACCATTACAGAAAGAACATTGATGCATGCAGTGACGTAACTAGGAGTCACTGTGCCCCCCAGCAAAACTACGATGGGGTCCCCTGCCTTGTTTTATCTACAGCAGTTTTGCCCCTGGATAAGTTTAACAATGAATACCTAGGAAAATGCTCTTGACAGACAAGGCAATGATAGTTATTTGGCCAGGTTACCAAATGAAAGATGGCATTCCACCAAAACAAACTTGTATTAACCAGTAAAGCATGGGGGTGGAAATCTAATGGTTGGGGCCACTTTGCATTGTCGGGATATGTACAATGCAGGTCCAAAGACAGAATGTGGACTTTCAGCCCAGACGATAAATCTACCAAGAAATGTACAGTCCTGTAATGACCAAGTTAGAGCTTGGTTCCCAGTGAGATATTGTGCAAATATGAAATGCTTTAAACAACTCACATAAGGATCTTACAGGGAGATTCAATAAAAGTTCTTATCATTAAAAATGGTGCTAATTTTGCCCCAACCAATCAGATGTTAGCTTTCAAATGTTAAAGAAGATCTGATTGGTTGGGGCCAAATTAGCACCATTTTTAATGATAAGAACGTTTATTGAATCTCCCTGATAGACTATTTTGAAGTTGTTTATGCTGAAGGGTTGAAGGGATAAATTCATTTTTCCACATGCTTAATATATTTTTAGTTGTTGTTTTTCGTTGTTTTGTTCCAGACGAGGCCCCAAGATAACACACTGTCTGTTTTTCATTACTGTGCATTATTTGCGTGTGGTGTTCCTATACCTATCTATAGTATTGAAACGCAGGCAAAATATTGTGTGCCCAATTAGGCATGCAGTGCACATAGCAGGGCCAGTTCTTGCATTGGGAATGGAAATCCATGTGTCAAAAAGAAGGCCCTGTAACTGTAATGTTTGGGCTACAGAATATCCATCCATGTATCCTAAGTATATCAGTGTTTCACCAGTTCCCTAGTGTTAGACACTGAATGTCCATGTGTAGGGCCTGTGAGATGATGATTATTTAAGTTTTTAGAATGCACTGGTGATGTATATTTATTTAGTGTCCTTTTTGCATTGTTGCATTGTAGGTTGCAATCATAACACACCCAAGTCTGTTTCCAATGCAAGCATATCCTCTCTTGACACACTGTGCACAACCTCTACAGACTCTGTTCATCTTTCTGAAGCCTCCAGTCCGAGCAACACACCTCCCCCTGTGCCTAGCAGGAGTGCACATACTACCGTATCGAAGTGTCCGGACCTGGGCAGCACAACAGCCATTGGAGTGCTGAATTCTCAGACTAAGAGGGCAGCCCCAGGTCCTCCAAGTCAAGTCCAGAATCAAAGTGAGAGCAGCTCCAGCCAACAAACGAAAAGGACCGCACCTGCACCTCCTGGTTTGGAGGCTTTTAATTTGATTAACAATGAAAGCAAAGCAAAGGACACTTCAAAATATCCAGAACCAGAATCCCTGAAGCCCGAGGTTGTTACTGTTCCGAAAACAATAGGTGCTGAACTGATTGAACTGGTCCGCAAAAATACTAACCTTAGCTATGAACTATCGCGGGTGGCCATTGGGGTGATCGTTGGCCACATACAAACTTCTGTCCCATCCACGTCTACGGCTATGGAGCAGATTCTGATCTCCCTGGTGGAGAGTAAAGTAAGTCCATTTATTTACATGAATTTTCAAATTAAATAATAATTGTTTATAGTTGATCATAGGCTCATTGTATTAAAGGGCAATTATACTCGCCTAGACTCTGCTTCAGCCATCAGTGCCATCTATGGTACCCAGGATGAGGACCTAACTCACACTGTCCTCACCCCTGGGTTCACTTTCTAACTCTAGATTTACTTACCTAAAGTTTCCTTTGGTGCTCGGCTCCCACTTCCGTATTTGCCAAGTGGCCCAGTCGCCAACGGACTTTAGGATCAGAGCACCGAAGGAAATTTTATGTGAGTAAATCTAGAATTAGAAAGTGAACCCAGGGGTGAGGACAGTGCAAGTTTAGGCCCTCATCCTGGGTACTTTCACACGGGGGAGCTTGGTTTTGGTAAAAGAAGTTGTCCTTTAATCTCCAAACCAATAATCAGTCCTGGGTGCTAAACTGAAGTAT
Source organism: Hymenochirus boettgeri (assembly GCA_019447015.1). Taxonomy (NCBI): domain Eukaryota; kingdom Metazoa; phylum Chordata; class Amphibia; order Anura; family Pipidae; genus Hymenochirus; species Hymenochirus boettgeri. The sequence goes on along the minus strand of CM033472.1, from coordinate 253,737,771 downwards.
TTTCCCCTTAGGCAACCTCTAGCCTTAAATATTGCAAACCATCAAAAAGATAGGAGTCAGACAATGGTCAGATCGATGAGGGGGTGTTTTAGTGAAGGCAAGAGACACACAATGTTGTAGCTCTAAGGCCTTGGTCAAGTGTATTAACACGGTTAAATAATAATAATAATACAATCATATAATGCACTCCCTACTGTAAATTATATGGGTATTATGTGCAGCTGGATCCCATTGGGATCTACTACAGGGGTAGATTATATAATAGAGAATGCCCCCCCTTTTCTAAATTAAAAGGATATTTTAAAGCTGGGTACACACGGGCAGATTTTTTGGGCTAATTGACTGATACTTCCGTGTATCGGTCGGTCGGGGAGAAAATGATGTGCTGGTTTCGGCCTGTACATCAGGATCTGAGGAACAGGTGATAAGACTCGTTGATAAATCATAGTTTCCTATGGGATAGCATGATTGGTCATGGAAACTATTGCAGCGACTGACCATCATTTGTCCTGGCCGAGCACTCGATAGTAGTGAACACTCGGTCAGGACAAAAAGTCCCTTTGTGTGTACCCAGCCTAAGTCACTTAGGAGTTCCAAGACTCGCAGGCTTAGCATTTTTATAAAGGGCACAGAACTCCGAGGTACTAATTAAAATTATATTAATTGACAATATACATTATAACCCAACCCTCCACCCAGAATAAAAACTTTTAATATACTGTAGGGCACTGTAACCAACCTCCGAAAAGCATCAGAAATGTATTTACAGTGCTTTGTCAGAACTTGCAAGCTGGGGGCCGGGCCAGCAGCCACCAATCACGGATGCGTCTACCGGCATTGTAGAGCGCTGGGGGAGCAAAGCAATGTAAGTACATTTCTGCTGCTTTTTTTAACAAACGAACATGGCGGTTGGTGGTGGGCTAGGTTGCCCTACACTACAGAAAAAAGATTTTATAGGTAGAGCACCAGGCAGCAAAGATGGCTTCAGAGGAAGGGGGGGGGGGCTCCTGCGCATGCCAGAAACCTCTCGGGACAAGGAAGCAGCAGGGACCGTATGACACACAGACAGCTCCTACTCTTCACTTTTCGAAACTTTGAACAGGCACTGCAGGAGAATCATCTGGAGCCAATTATTACTCAGTATTTAGTAAACACAATTAATGAAAGGTACTTCTTACCTAAATAATTTTGTGTTGTAAAAATGCTGTATTAAAGGGCATGTCCACCCCCAACTAAAATTTGCCCTCAATGTGGAGCACACTGTGTAGTGTTAAATGCCCCTACCTTTCTCTTCAATACAGCACAGTACAGGAAACTGAAGAGTAGGATCCTTTTCGGTTTCTGCCTCTAACTGTGTCTCTGAGAGGTTTCTGGCATGTAAAGTGGAGTTTTCCCCCCCTCACTCCTGCTGCTGTTCTGTGCACTAAACTTTTAAGTTAAAAAAAACTAGGATTTTGCATGAAATATACCTATACCTAAGCAGCAAAAGGGGCCAGACTGGTAGCCGTTCAGCGTTTGGCTGAGACTTGTGCTGTTTATAGTAGTAGTATAAAAATATTTATTTTAATTATTTATCTTTATATCACATATATAAGGTATATACAGGTATTCTACATATTGTTTTCATTTTTGAAATATCAATGTATTTCATACCCTTTGTTGTGGTCAGTAGTGAGCTGCCATTTAAGGTTCTGAAATGGTCCTTCTTCCCACAATGCACCACTTCCTTGGAATGTTCCTAACTGTAATTTCTATTGTTGGATGGGTCAGACATGGTCAGATCACTACTACGCAACTGAATCAACCCAGGGTCTGTGACCATAACAGGCACTATTAGGGGTCCTGCAAACAGGAAGTCAGAAGCATTTATTTTACCAAGGGATATTGTTCGACAGGAAAATTATAGTAATTGAGATGAGAAATTACTTGGAAAACATGTATCTGTGCTGAAGTTCCCCTTTAGTAGTCCTTGTATTGGGCACTATAGATGCTTTTAAAGGCTTTGAGTCTAGTGGCAGGACTGAAATAAACTCATGTGCCCATAGATGGTACAGTACAGGTAAGTGTGTACTTCTGTCTGGTTAGAAATATTATAATGGTTATAATGTACAAAAATGACCCAACCTAAGCTTGATTTTTAATATTTTGCTTTAGTTAGCCTTTAGTTGGCATTCGTCTTTTTTTTGTTAATCTTCCTGTTTTAAATATTTTTACCACAATAACCCTTAGGTGCATATTCGAGCTGCTTCTATTAGTAAATGGATATTAATACAATCAGTCCTGAGCGAATCAGCGGCGTATGACAGAACTGCCACAGGCGTTGCCCGTGTACACATGTGGGTATAGTAGTTTTTACGTGCAGGTGTGTGTTTGGCTTAGATGGGAGAGACAGGCGGAAATAAGTGCCCAGTTGGTAATGTTCGTCATGTATTTAATAGTTATGAGTTGAGGAGGTGACATTGCTGGAGGGACTTATAGCACATATGTTTATTGCAAAACTTTATGTAAATATACAAATGTTGTGGTGAACCTACTCATGAACATGCTACATGGAATTGGCCTAGGAGAAAACATGTAGATTGCAACTGAATAACCCAGCACTAGAGTGACTGATGGGCGTCACACTGTTCTTGTGTCTCTGAATAATGTGACGTGCGTCTCTTTGTTTGTGTTGTTAAAGTCGGGCTTCATTTTGTTGCACTGTCTGAGCGTTGTGTGTTTTTATTGAGCGTGCTCTATTTTTTGCACACTAGTTAGCAGTATGTCAGTATATTAACACTTTATCCTTGCACAAGGACCACTTTATATTGACTATTAGATCCCAATCAATAAAGTTACTTTCTGGTCCGAATTGAAAGTGCCATGATGTCTTTGTTCTTTTAGTTGTAACTGTCTGGAGTGTGACATGTGGGCAGTGTGTGTCTGGTGCTTAAGTCCAGGTAAGGCAGGTAATTCCTGTGTACCATACCCCCAACCGTCCTCGTTAGAGTAAGTGGACTCCGTTTCTGCAATGTTTCGGGGCATGGATGTGATATTTCTGGGTTTGATGGGGGGGGGGGGGAAGTACATAAGATGTTTGGGGACAGTATTGTGATGTATGGGGCATGTCCATGTTTATTTTTTGGGGGGTGACCACAATATCTAGGGGGCTGGTAGCAATGTTGGGGGGGCTGGCAGGGTTTTTTTTTGGGGGGTAGCCTTGAAAGTTGGGGTATGGGCGTGACTTGATGTTTGCGGGGTGTGGGCATGGCCATGACATTTTGGGGCATGCTCCTGATGTTTGGTGATGTGGCCGTGCCCGCGGGGGCGTGGTCATGATGCCTTGGGTCATTTTCCATTGTTACAGCACATTCCAGGAGGCTCTGCTTTAAATTTCTTAGCATGACAATAACGGTAAAAGTGGTTCATATCACCGATAGCAACATTTTAACAATAAGAACTTTTATTGAATCTCCCTGATAGTCTTTCCAGGGTTCATATTTGAAACCTTCCAGGAGCAAATTGTCTTGTTTCCTCGGTTGTAGAAGCCGGGTGTGGCGTTGTTGTTCTGTGTGTGCAGCTCTCTGAGTTGCTGTAGCCGTACATTATGTGGTTGTTGTGTCTCTGAAGCTTGTGACATGTGGACTCTGTGTCTGTGTTATTGAAGTCGGGCAGCGCACGGAGCCCAGGCCCAAATTGGGGCATCACACTCTGCAAGTGCAAGCTTTTTATTGTTCAAATTGGACTTTACGGGCACCAGCCCTTTCAGAGGGAGTCCCCGTCATCTGGGGGCATTTTGGGTTGTGGCTGTGAGGTGAGCACATACACACATACATACACACATACATACACACATCCATACACACATCCATACACACATACATACATACATACATACATACATACATACACACATACATAAACACATACATACATAAGATTTCTACTTTATATAGTAGATTCCTTTCACTAACACCAAGCTACATTCTTGTTATTAAATTTATTGTTATCCTGCGAGACGCTTTGCAGTGTTATCTTGTAGTTCTGATCCTAAATATAAATTGATTTCTGTGCACGTGTTGTGGAACGAATAAAACCGTTTGCGTTTGTCTCGACAATTGCAAACTTTCCGATCCGTGTTCCATATATATATATATATATATATATATATATTTATTTTCTTTCCTGTAACTTGAAATAATGTGTCCTCTTCAAACTGTGACCGGCTGCAATAAAACTAGCCCCTTCTCCAATAATATAAAGAAATCTTCCTTGTCAGATGTGATTGTGGCTCCATCGCCAGTATTTTTATTGAATTTCTTGCCGTGCAAGCGTGTAATCTTAGTCTTCAGTCTGTAAATACCAGGGATCTTTTACGTTCTCTCGGTACAGCGGCTGGGTAATATAAATTGTTTTCGAGTTAAAATGGTTAAAGGAGGACGAAGCTGCTCAGATTATGGGAAATAATAGCATTATTTTCCTTTTAGACCTCTACGCCATTTAGTAGCAGGCTAGAGAGCGTATTTATTTGTATAGCTATGCTAAATTCGCCTGTTGTACAATTAGTATGGAGACATCTCTTCTAGGGCTATGACAGATTGGATATTTTCCGCCTGCGGGAGATCTGGTTTATAGAAACCCATTAGGCGTACTGTTAGCAGAACGGTAACACAAACATACAAAGAACTTTACTTAATTCCTATCTGAAAAGGGAAAATGCTTTCTTATGTGGTTTCCAATGGTTCAGGGGCCACTCACATTTATATTATTGTAACTAGCAGAGTACCTGGCATTGCCCGGTTTTTCTAAAGATCCAACCCGAACTTGCATCCAAAATTCAACAGACCTGGAACCGCAGCTTTCTAACCAATAAAGAATTTATATATATTGGGCCCCAAAGGGTCCTAAACAATTGTATTACAGATATTGCACTGCTAGATACACATCAATCTCAGGTCAGTTCAGATCTCTTACCCTTAGACACATTGGCCATGTCAATATGGGTAGTGCCCGGCATCACTCCCCAACCACCAAGCACACACAGACACAAACAATGGCTGGCACATGCGGTTACCAGACTTAAATCACATCAAATGTGTAGTTCAAACTCATACATAAATGTCAGTCGCATCACTAAACTTGAATGTGAACTAGCCCAAATGTTTACATGCAAGACTTAGCTCTATAGCGTCCTACCTGCGGAGCGCTCCTAATGCTGTGTAAGTGTTACAGACCTTACCCATTTAGTTGAGCCTCACCTCCCATATCCCTAGTACCTCTCCCGGTCACACTTCACACATAGTTCAGCGTTCGTCCAGACCACCCTAATCACAGCCACACTAGACTGCTGACACATGTTTTTCACGTAATCCGTGACTTCATCAGGGCGTGGTCTAATATAAGCAGGCGTCCCCTTATGTATTATTGGCTGGTTCTGCCCACATGACAATACCAGGTTCTCCATACGCGTTACCTTAAACTTCCTAAAAGATGCTCAGTAAGGTGCTATGCAATAAAAAGTGATAAATACAGTGAATTAAAACAATATAAACAATTTCTTATACATGGCTATATTGAAATTACAGCTAGAATGGGGGCATTCAAAAAATTGAGCCACACAGTGCCTATAACTTAATTCAAATATCTTGAACGTTAAAACTTCCAACACTGTGATCATAGTACCTGTTTTTACAGTGTGAAATGGCTATAATATAACCAGAGGATCTGCGAATAAAGGACATACCTTAAGTGGATCATTGGAGTCAGTATCATGATTTCTAATTGGGTCAACCCCTAGAACTCTTTATAGCCTACTTTTTGAAAGGGAAGTTTATCCTAATCTTCAAATAAAGTGAACATCTATAACCTAGATACATTTACATTTTTTTAGTATGTAGAAAACCGTACATTGAGAGGAAACAAGACAAGCTAACCTCGTCGTTAAGGCCACCTGGACTTCTTGTACTTCGTTGGAGTTCTCGTTGTAAGAGGGTCTTCTCCAGGTCCCCACCTCTTATCTCTAAACATATTTGATCTATTGCTCCAAAATGTATGTCATACGGATTTCCATCATGTTCCTGGATCACATGCTTCGTGTGGCTCCTTATTCAGTATAGCTCTAATATGTTCCTGTAATCATGTGGTCAGTTTTCTCTTGGTATTTCCCACATACTGTTTTTGACATTTACAGGTGATGATGTAAATCAAGTTTTTGGATTGACACGTGAATAGTTTTTTCACATTATGGATTTTACCATACCTGCTTGTAAATTTCTTCTCCTGCACATTATAAATGCATACGTTACATTACCATAGTGTTCTGGGACTCCTAAACATGTTTCTATTATATTCCCTTTTGCTTTTCCCTTAAAATGTGGATCTAGCAGCTTTAACACGTATCACACCAACTTTCCCTTTAACACGTATCACACCAACTTTCCCTTTAACACGTATCACACCAACTTTCCCTTTAACGCATATCGCACCAACTTCCTCTTTAAGGCATATCGCACCAACTTACCCTTTAGCGAGCGTCATATCAACTTCCCCTTTAGCATGTATCGCATCAACTTACCCTTTAGCGAGCGTCACATCAACTTCCCCTTTAGCATGTATCGCATCAACTTCCCCTTTAGCATGTATCGCATCAACTTCCCCTTTAGCATGTATCGCATCAACTTCCCCTTTAGCATGTATCGCATCAACTTCCCCTTTAGCACGTCACATCAACTTCCTCTTTAGCACGTGTCACATCAACTTCCCCTTTAGTGCCTATCGCATTAATTTCAAATTAAGCGCATATGGCATCAACTTCCCCTTTAGCACCTATCGCATCAATTTTCCCTTTAGCGCCTATCGTATCAACTTCCCTTTATCAATGGGGTACAATATCTCACATTAATTTATTTTTTACTGCGATCGATTAAATTGAATTATTGACACACAATGTCCCCCAGAAAACACAATTTGTTTGCAAAAATGGCCCATGGAAAAGAAAGGAGAGTATGTACGTGGCCTTTGTTTGTGGGGAAAGGAGACACAAGGTGTGAAGTGAAATGAGTCCCTTACAGTGCAATTGTATTGCAGTGTGGCAGCTCCATCCCATTCACAGTTCTTATTGTTTTTACTTAAGTAAAATGGGATTTATTACCTTGTGCTGTACAATTACATTTTCCTTAGCCGACTGTGATCTCCATGAGTAGCTCCTGCCCAACCCCCAGTACAAGAGACTTATCTGTCTCTTGTACTCAAGCCATAAGTGAGAGGAGGTGACTGAGTGTTTGGTCACATGACATTGTTACATCACATGGTGTGCTGCTCATTGTGATTGACAGCTCTACCCTCCTATTACAGCAATAACAGAACAAAATGGAGCAAAGCATTGTACTGCCCTGAGCAATCTGTGACATTTGGAATTAACTTGATTCACTCGATTCACCACCAGATGGCAGCACACAGGTTAATTAACTTTTAAAAATGTGGGGGAAAGGGGGTACAGAGGCATTTTTAGAGTTGTAGAGTAGCCTATGCTTTTCCCCAGGTCCTTATACATTAGTGTACCAAGTCTCATGAAAATTGTCCCAGCCGTTTGGACGTTTATCTGGAACATACAAACACACACACACATATACACACATACATTGAGTTTTATATATATAGATGAAGGAAAAACAAATATAGAGAAGAAACCAATAAGTGTATTGAAGGGCTGGTGGATATGGCACGACCAGTGCCTGATGTTTCCTATAGATCACCACACAGTCTATTGAAGACCACATGATTGGCTAAAATTTACATTATTTTTCTACTGACGTTTGCAAATATTTGTCAAATACTCAGTTGCACAGTAAATTACAGCCAATATTTTTAGCCAGCTGGGTCAATCTGATTAAGTATCGCCCAGTGTGTATCATAGCTAAGATTTGTCCAGATGCACACAATGACAGGTATAGATCCATGCACTAGTGCTAAAATGTACCACCTAACAAACCTCTACCACAATTTGGTTTGTGTGTGGTATTTGAACGTTTATCGTCAGGGTTAAAGGGGAGATTTCACCCATTATGGCAAATGCCTATGTCATTCAATATTGGTTATGAAGAATTTTACTACTTTTGTTGCTTCATCTGCGCAGGTATTTCAAAAGACACCGGCGCAAGGAATTGGATATCTTGTTATATATAGAGTGCGGGTTTTTTTTAATTCCAGCTAGTAGCTGGCGTAAAACTCACCCAGTGGGTTTATCCCTTTTATGATTTACTCATGCCTGCAAACCCCATATTTAATTTGGGAGGAGAATTAACCCGAACTTCTTGAGGCTCTGGGTAAATCTCTCCCTTTCTTTTTCCTACAACTTTAATAGAAATTTACCCCAAGAGCTGCATCACTCAAACTTGTAGATGCAAAAAGTCATTAGCACTTCCTATGACATTCTGATTCTGTGTTTTAAAGTCTGCTACTATTCTTTAATGCCCATGGAGGTAGAAGTCTGATCCCTGGTAAGGTGGGATGATCAATAGACCTGAAATATCTCTGCCACCTTTTTCCCTAGGTAGAAGTAGAAATGCACACACTGCATCAATTTAATGACTTTACCATTTACCCTTCTGTTTGATAGACTGATTGGTGACCTTGAGCAGTTTCCTGAACTCAAGGTGATCAGACCAATAAGAATTTTCATTGCTGCCTAAACAAACTTTATTCTGCTCACGATTACTGGTGAAAGGTGACACACGACCAGGAAGTAGTGTTGCACCTAATTGAGCGGTATATCGCCAGCCTTAGGGCTAGGCCACACTGCTGCGTTTTGTTTGCGCTTGCGTTTGCGATTGCGCTTGCGATTTTTCAAAATTATTGAAAACGCGGCAACGCAAAAAAAACGCGCGTTTTTCGATGCGTTTGCGTTTTGCGTTCTGCATTTTTAATCGCAATCGCATGCGATTTCCTATACTTATTTAAGAAATCGCAAACGCAAAAAAATCGCACATGAAATCGCATGCGATTGCGTTTGCGTTTCAGTGTGGCCTAGCCCTTACTGTTTCCTGTCCCAAACCTGAACAGTCCTATTTTTTATATTACGATTAGTGAAGCATGGAACCATTGTCTGGAACAGACCAGTTCACTGATTGATTCTGGACGTGATACATACAGTCTGGTTCAATAAGTTACATTATTGGGTATATATATAACCCAGTACAGACCAGTTCACTGATTGATTCTGGACGTTATAAATACAGTCTGGTTCTGTAGCTTTTGCACGTTTGGAAACCTGGCTAGGTTTTATGAAATACTACACACACACACCCATTTCTGGCCGGCCAGTAGAAATGTCCGTCAGTCACGGCAAATTCGCCTGTGTCCGAATTTGCGATCGTGCGGTCCCCTAGGGATTCGCATGATCTATCGGAATTTACCGACACACCCAATCGTTCGTTCGTCCGATCGAGTGTGGTACCATAGGGATTCGCGCGATCTATCGGAATTTACCGACACATCCAATCGTTTGTTCGTCCGATTGAGTGTGGTCGCGGCCGGCCGCCCCACACCAGCAGATATTTTCGGGCGATCTATTCACGCCACTTTTGGTCAGGCGGACGAAAATATCTGCTGGTGTGTACCCAGCCTTAAAGTTGAAATGTAAATATTGAGACATGCCCTTGTTCCTGCAACCTTGTTAAAACTACAGCTCACAGAATGGATTGGTATTATGTTACCCATATCTGATACTGTTGCTTCCCTGTAAGCTTCTCGAAGTAATGGGAAACTTTCATTTTCTAAAATCGCTAAAATACCTCTAGTATAATTCCATGTAATTAGAACTCACACAGCAGGAAGTAAACAGTCTGGGGCAGTAACACGACTTCTATTCTCTGGAGTATTCCACCAATTAAATCTAGTTTCTGTCCTGTAATATAACATTCTTGGTTTTTGCTGATCTCTTGGGAAGGATTTTTTTCCTTCATAAATCGTCTTTAATCTCTGTTTGTTTGTTTTTCAGATGTGTCCTGTATTTTTATTGCTAATTGGGGAAGGAATTCATTTAATTCAGAAAGAGCAAGTGTTTGGTTCTACCCATTGTTTTTGTTTCTTTAAATGTTTTATATTAGTAACATTAAGGGTGGGTACACACCAGGGGACTATTTGTCCTGACCGAGCGTTCGCTACAAGCGAGCACTCGGCCGGGACAAATGTCTGCCGGTGGCTGCAATAGTGGCTACAGCCGACAGTTAGTGCAACTGATCGTGCGTTCTCATAAGGATTTATCGACTCGTCCGATCCAGACGTACGAACAACCAATGGCGGTCGTGGCGGCGGTCGAAAGCGGCACAGATTTTTCGGTCCAATCGACTGATACACGGAAGGATCGGCCGATTGGGCCAAAAAATCTGCCCGTATGTACCCAGCCTAAAAGACAAGTTTTGTTGATGAGCTACAGCACATATCTGGTAGGTTAGTGCCCTGTGCCTTCCTGTATTATAGATAGAGCTGATGCACCGAGGAAGCCTGGCTGAAACCGTTTTCTTGCTGCAAGAAAGCAATTAAATTTGCTAAAATATAAAATATGGATAGCTGAACAAAGCAAGACCAACCCAAGAGGTTTTTATAAGTAAAACATTCATTTAAAATGAGGACATTGAATCTGGGACCATTAAATAATGATAATAGGTTTTTGGGGGTTGCCGGAATGACTAATGTGCTAAACATATTTTTCCTCTGTATACACTATAGAGAATCCTAGCTGTACTTTAATAAAATAAAGGGCATAAAAGGAATATTCACTCTGGCTGACAAAGGATATGGTATGGAAACAATTGGTCAAAGTTAATATCAATAAAGCCCAGGACCGGATGGTATACATCCTTGGATCTTGACAGAGCTTAGTCCAGTTTTATCTAGACCACTGTTTCTTATCTTTTCAGATTCACTTTTGTCTGGTGATGTGCCGCTGGATTGTACTACCAATTTTCAAAAAAAGGTAGACGTTCCCAGCCTGGTAATTATAGATCTGTAAGCCTAACATCAGTGGCTGGGAAGGTGCTGTATAATGTACTGTTTTTAAATGACTTAGAAGTGGGTAAAAATATTGAAAATTACTGATTAATACATAACGCTCTGACTGTTCCAGGGATACTTTCCGATTGCCATCTGGAGCCAGGAAGGATTCCCCCCCTCCTTTTCAGCTGTTGTTTTTGCCTTCCTCTGGATCAACTGTTGGATAGGGTTAACAATTAGGTTATAAAGGTTGGACTAGATGGATGTATGTCTTTATATAACCTCCAATACTATGTTACTGTGTAACTGTTAGACATTATTGGTAGGGTATAAAGGTTGGACTAGATGGATGTATGTCTTTATATAACCTCCAATACTATGTTACTATGTAACTTTTATACAGACATTATTGGTAGTGTATAAAGGTTTGACTAGATGGATGGATGTCATTATACAACCTCCAATACTATGTTACTATGTAACTGTTATACAGACATTATTGGTAGTTTATAAAGGTTTGACTAGATGGATGGATGTCATACAACCTCCAATACTATGTTACTATGTAACTGTTATACAGACATTATTGGTAGTGTATAAAGGTTTGACTAGATGGATGGATGTCATTATACAACCTCCAATACTATGTTACTATGTAACTGTTATACAGACATTATTGGTAGGGTATAAAGGTTGGACTAGATGGATGGATGTCTTTATACAACCTCCAATACTATGTTACTATGTAACTGTTATACAGACATTATGGGTAGGTATAAAGGTTGACTAGATGGATGGATGTCTTATACAACCTCCAATACTATGTTACTGTAACTGTTATACAGACATTATGGTAGGGTATAAAGGTTGGACTAGATGGATGGATGTCTTTATACAACCTCCAATACTATGTTACTATGTAACTGTTATACAGACATTATGGGTAGGGTATAACAGTTGGACTAGATGGATGTATGTCTTTATCAACCTCCAATACTATGTTACTATGTAACTGTTATACAGACTATTGGTAGGGTATAAAGTTGGACTAGAGGGATGGATGTCTTTATACAACCTCCAATACTATGTTACTATGTAACTGTTATACAGACATTGGGTAGGGTATAAAGGTTGGACTAGATGGATGGATGTCTTTATACAACCTCCAATACATGTTACTATGAACTGTTATACAGACATTATGGGTAGGGTATAAAGGTTGGACTAGATGGACGTATGTCTTTATACAACCTCCAATACTATGTTACTATGTAACTGTTATACAGACTTATGGGTAGGTTAACGTTGGACTAGATGGACGTATGTCTTTATACAACCTCCAATACTATGTTACTATGTAACTGTTATCAGACATATGGGTAGGGTATAACAGTTGGACTAGATGGATGTATGTCTTTATACAACCTCCAATTCTTTGTTACTATATACACATACACCTTTTATTTTATATGGTCATAGAAAGCCTTGAGGGAAATCCTTATAATTTAATGTTGTGTTACAGTGTTACATTATTCTATATATTGATTATATAACAAATTTTGTCCTTTACCTCGCACAGCCTTGTGGCACTCTAAGGCTATGTTCACACAAACATCATTAGTTTGCTTTGCAGCATTTTCCTTGTAGCAGCCCTTAAAAAAAACCCGTTCTTGTTAACCTAGGCTTTCAACTTTCCTAATTTATGATCCAGATAGCTAATTAAAAGATGCATCACTTTCTGTGTGATATGTTTTAGAAATTCAACAATATAAGATTTATCTTGCTTCCCACAAAGCCCCTCCCCTGTTTTATGACTGGATATGCTAAGTGTGCTTCATTGAGACAGAGAGAGAGCAGCTATCCAATCGGCTACTTTGTATCCCTTTGTGCGAAGAAGTGGAGGAAGTGCAAAGGTATTCGTTCTATTTAATGTAGTAAAATATTTTTATATCTTATAATGCCATATTATTGGAAGAAGTAGAACAAGTGATATATTGTTTTAATCAATGGTTTCTGGGCTATTCTGCAGCTATAAATGTGATTTAGCCTGAAGACTTCCTTTAATCCCTTTAATTGTGCCAATATTCTGGAAACGTGCTGGGAAAGAGTTTGCTGCTTTCTATTTACGTTATCCTGATTTGTGTATCTTCACCTTCCTGTCTGTTTACCTTCTACTTTTTGTTATTTACAATCAGTAAAAACATGGGGGGGTTTTAGTTACAATTTAATGCATAAAAGTGAAAAGCCTTCCAATCACGTCAATGTTTTTACTGTTTGCACTAGCACAATATGATATGGGGCCCAGGAATGTGTATTGATCATCTCTTTTCTTGTTTGTTCTAATGTTTTAGTTAGATCCATAAAACTTCCACTCTGTTATAATAATGTTGCCCCATGAGTGCTCCCACAGCCCCCTTTTGTGTATATATTGTAGCAGAGTTTCTCTGCAGGAAGATGACCAAGCTTCCATGTGGTAGTAGCCCCCTACAAGTCCCTTTAATTGGAGGTTTTACACCTTAATACTAAGCATTGGATGAGAGGCTCTTTCCCTCCTTGTTAAAGCCAGTAGGCGGGGGAAGTGATAGTCTTCAATACTAATCCAATGCAAGGTCAGGGAGTGTCAGCCCAGATAAATGACCCAAGGTAAATTGTTAGGACCTTCCATACTAGGGTTACCTTGACGGGGTTGGAAGGCTTTTCACTTTTATGTGTATTGCATGTGTATTTTATTCAAATAGTAAAGATACAGGAGAAATTCTTTTATTGGGACCAGTGTCTGGTCATCCCATAGAGGTTTCAGACGTGGTTCAGTTGCAGCAATCCAGGTCCCTTTCCTGTTTCAATATGTGGAGAATTGGTTCCATGTCACTTCACACCAAAATCATCCCTTTTCTAGATGGCTCCTTGTTTTGTCAGGTCATGAGCCCAGAGCATTTTGGTTCCAGGTCTGATGTTAAAGGCCATGTACACCAACTACCTCCCCCCCCCCCCCACTAACACTTGCGCCACTCTGGACCGCTGTGTAGTTTTTAAGTCCCTACCATAGGAAGCCTCTATAAATGTGTAATCCGTATCTGCCTCTTCCTGTGCTCTGAGAGGCTTGTGGCTGCACAGTGGAGCTCTCCCCCTCCCTCCAGGTCCCAGGCAAAGAGGAAACCTCTGATAAGGTCCCTACCCAACCCTAAACTCTGTTAAAAACCCTGATAGTGCTCCTAAATGTACTTGCTGTTCCCTCTGCTCCTTCTACTGTTTCTCCACACAAAGCAGCAGAAGGGGCCGGACCGTCAGCCACGTCAGTGATTGGTCGAGTCTCCGCTAATCACAGACGCGCTATTGCCCCTTTTGCTGTTGGTATGGAAGAGCATCAAAGAACAAAGGCTGGTAAGTACCTTTAGCAGCTGATTTTGGGGTTTTATACCTAGTGAGGTTATAGGTTAGGGGGGATTTCCTACCTCATCGGAGGTTTTTGGTTTTAGGGGTGGTGATTCCCTTTAACCCTCTCTGAAGTATTCAAAGTGTGGCGCAGGTCACGTCAGGGTCTCTATAATTTATAATAATTGGCATTCTATATGAATATTTTTATCTTGGAGCATAAGCAATGAGGTCCTGCCTTAAAGAGATTACAATCTTTACGCTACAGATATCTTAGTTTAATAAGTTGTACTGCCTACCTTACTTCCAAGGAAAATAATGTTAAAGGGTATGTCCACCCTAAAATTAAATTTTTTATATATGATTCCCCCTGGGCTCCCAGCCCCAACCGCATTTTTTTTTTTTAGAAAGCCCCCCAAACTCTCTTACCTCCCCTCTTTCCTCCGACTGCTCCCGGCCCTCTGCTTGCGAGGAGATGCAAGCAAGGGACGGGACCGGCAGCCGCTCTGTGATTGGCTGAGCGGCAGCCAATCACGGACGCGGCTGCCGGCAGCTCACTTCCGCGTAGGAAAGCGGAGAGGTAAGTAAAAGTTTGGGGAGCTTTATAAAATAAAAATTATGCGGTTGGGCTGGGGGACCAGGGGGAAGGCGATATTAAAGGGGATTAACGCTAGGGGGAGGGATAGCAGAACGGGAGGGGAGGGAGGTGAGGAGGGGGGAGCGGATGCTTCCGTGTTGAGGGAGATTATCAGTACTGCGCAGGACATTTCTCTATCGGAGGCAGAGACAAGGGAAATACAAAATAAGGTATGTGAGCCTCCTAGTGTTCATTTGTTTATGTTCACTGCACTTAAACTTTTTGTCAATAAGGCTTTGAGAGCAGATAAAGTAATGATTTGAATCAGCACAAGGTGGGCAATTAATGATTATTTTTCTGTTTTGGGGGTGGACATGCCCTTTAACGCTCAAGGATTCCCCTGACCCTTAACAATATTTAGGTAGAGGTAGGTAGAGTGACACCTGAGCACTAGTAGTAAAACCTCTGAAGCCATTAACTTAATGACCGCAAAATGGGAGGTAGGAATAATTGCTTCCACCTGCCATACAATTATAGCACAAGTATTTAATTTTGTTTTAATGTTTGGCATTTGGAAATTGCTACATTCTGCATTCACCAGCTCCAAGTGTGTGCCGCCTAGTTTACCTGTATCTCACCATTAAACAAACTACAGCCCAATAATATGTTTTTTGTACTGGAGGGAGGGAACTGCTAACATTTGGCTTTTTACAGCAATTTTGACACTTTGGAGATATGATTAGAATGGCTTCCAAGATAATAGAGAACTGAATTGTAGCCAGAAGGGTTTTTCAAGGCTCTAAAACCTGGAATGTACATTGTCCTTTAATGAGCAGATTTACTTCCCATGTCTGTATACGATTCTGTCCACAGTAGAGAACAAACCTCATTGATATGATAACTTCCTTCCTCATAAATAAAGATCTGTTTGTGTGTTCCAAGGATGACCTTTTAAAATGTTGGTTTGTGGAAGTTTGGCAGGAAAAAAAATTCTCTTTGCCACCAAGTAAGATCTGTAATTAGAATCCTTCACTGGAAGAGAATGTCAGGCTTATTTTTCTTTTTATTTACTAGTGTGAAGCTTCTGGACTCTTAAGATGGTTTCCTCTGTGTCCTGTTGTTTTAACCTGTAGATACCACAAGGTTGTAAGATTAAAAATGTGTACTAAGTTTATCAAAATTGAATAAATAGACCCACTTCATTTAAAGGGCATGTCCACCCCCCACTACTGGCCCCTCTGTATAGTTTAAAAAAAAACTTGCCTTGCATTCCTGCACATTATGGTTCTCCTGCAGTCCATGTCCAAAGTCCAGGAAACTGAGTAGTGGCTGTCTTCCAGTCCAAAGGTCTCTGCCTCCTGTCTTGCCTCCAGGAGGGATGCTGACATGTGCAGAAGAGCCCTCCCTCCCTCCTGATACCCCCATGGCTGCCCCTCATCTAGCGTAAAATCACTGTAGTGTGTCAATTACCAACCCCAAACCCTATATTGCCTTGCTTATAAATGAATCCAAACATACTTACAGTCTTTGGCTTCACTTTTCATTCACGGCAGCCACGTCTGTGATTGGCTGCCTCTCAGCCAATCACTGCCCTGGCTGCTGGTCCGGCCCTATGCTTGGCTTTCAGGCAGGCAGGGCGTCTGATCAGATTGACGCTTGAGCAAGGGCTGTAAGTACTCTTTGGATTTTTTTTAGCAAGGCAATACAGCGGTTGGGGGTGAGAAGGGATACACTCCAGCATATCAAGCGTTTTTGGAGAGGGTGGAGATAATGTCCCCATTCAGATACTACTGTCGGCAATATCGTTGGTAACCAAACTTCCCCGTACTACTTGAAGAAAGTCAATGCTGCCAGACAGAACTTTTGTCCATACCATCTGACTACAATGAACAGACCGTCCATAGCGCTGATAGTCAGTCATTTTTGGTCCGTCCACTTTCTGATCTTTGACAAATCTTGTCTGATCTTATGGGAATTGGCAAAGATTGGTGTGTATGGCCTCTTTTTAACACTATATATATATTTGTATCCTCAAATTACACCTTGAAGTGTATGTATGTATGTATAGTTTATTTATAAAGCGCCACTTGGGTACACAGCATTGTACCCTAACAAAATACAAAAAGTCATACAAGGGGGGCAAAAACATAAATAGTTTAGCACATAAATGTATGTGCTTTTAATCTACTTAGGTGGGTAACATACAGATACAATGGAATGGATATAAGTGCTGGAGTGAGACGTATGCAGTGCAAATAAAACTATCATTTACTGGTTACCAGATAGGTAGGACGTAAGGCTAGATTTATCATATATAGATATATAGGTACCATATACTGTGCTAGTTACCAGATAGGTAGGATGTAAGGGTAGATTTACCATATATAGATCACATTAGATATATAGATACCATATACTGTGCTGGTTACCAGATAGGTAGGATGTAAGGGTAGATTTATCATATATAGATATATAGATACATATACTGTGCTGGTTACCAGATAGGTAGGATGTAAGTGTAATTTTCATATTGATTATAGATCCATATACTGTGCTGGTTACCAGATAGGTAGGATGTAAGGGTAGATTTATCATATATAATATATAGATATCATATACTGTGGTTGGATTAATGTGATTTAGGTTCAGTAGAAAATGTCATTATTTTTTTAATTTCTTAGTTTATATGACACATACCTTGTTATTTTACATATTCTCTTTTATTTTGAAAAAATCATTGATTTCATTCCCTGTGCTATGCTTTGCTGTGGTCATTGGTAAGCTGCCTTCTTCTTCCCATGATCTACACTTCCAATGTTTGTTACATTTCTACTGATTGGCTGTCGGATGGAACAAACATGTTCAGATTTCTAACGAGCATCTGAATCAACGCATTTGCTGGGTGAAGGGCAAGACCATAATGGCCAGTGTTTCATTTATATAAGCACAGGCGAAATGATGGATGGGCAGATTAAGGTCATTGGAATAGGAAAAAACTGCCTTTCTTCTTAAAAGCAAATGCGTTTGTGCTGAATCTAATCAGAATGGTTAACTTGGCCCGATTGTCATATCTACTACAAACACTCACACAGACACAAAAGCAAAAGAAAGTGCCGACAGAAAATGAATTTGGAACCATTGGAAACCCTGAATAGTTCTTTCTAAGCTGCAAAATCCCAAGCACCAAGGAGGTTACGCATTTCCCAATACAAGGTCATAGGGAAGAAACAGCCATATTATACCACAAACCTAAATTGTGGCCAGCTAATCTTGAGTTGACGCTTTTTTTGAAATACAGTATTTACATGGAGATCCTTCAGAAAACAACTTCACACCCCGTATTCACCCTGAAAACACTCGCCCATTAGAGGACACCCTGGCTTCCCTCAGGTAGATGAACATGAATCTTCTATAGAATGTGGGAAACTAAGGGCATTAAATAGCTACACCAACTCAACAATATCCTGACCTGGAGAGATTTACAGCACTAACACAATTTATAGCTTACGTCCAAATACGATCATATTGTTCACACTAGGTACAAAACTGGGAACTGTAAATCAGAACAATGGCTCTGCCCTTGTCTGCAGGCTTTATAATAATCTCATTATTATTTTTCAATTGGATTAATGCTTGCATTAACAAACGTTCGTTTCAGCCAATAACTGGCCCGTGTATGGGCACTTTACAGACATCCCACCCTGCCGAACCTGGCAACGATGCACGTTGGGTTCATTCGCTGAAGTCTGAAAGAATCTCAATTTCCACGCTGTGGAGAAAGATAAAATGCTCCAAAAGGTAGGGCTAGTTATACACAAAGTCACAGCGATGGCTCCCTAGCACACCTACACATACCTGCAGATTCACTGGGTGCTTAGATGTATTTGTATGTATAGTTAATTTATAAAGCGCCACTAGGGGACGCAGCGCTATGCAATAACAAAATACAATAAAGTCATACAAGGGGGATAAATACATAGATAGTTCAGAACATAAATATATAAATAGAAGTGCTAGAGCTTTGCCACAAGAGGAAAGGAGGTCCCTGCCCCGTAGAGCTTACAATCTAGTTAGGTGGGTAACACACAAATACAATGGAATGGGTATAAGTGCTGGAGTGAGACGTATGCAGTGTAAATAACACAATTATATACTGTGCTGGTTACCGGATAAGTAGGATGTAAGGGTAGATTTATCATGTATAGATATATAGATACCATATACTGTGCTGGTTACCGGATAAGTAGGATGTAAGGGTAGATTTATCATATATAGATACCATATACTGTGCTGGTTACCAGATAGGTAGGATGTAAGGGTAGATTTATCATATATAGATACCATATACTGTGCTGGTTACCAGATAGGTAGGATGTAAGGCTAGATTTATCATATATAGATAATAGATACCATATACTGTGCTGGTAACGATAGGTAGGATGTAAGGGTAGATTTATATATATAGATATATAATATCATTACTGTGCTGGTTACCAGATAGTAGGATGTAAGGTAGATTTATCATATATAGATATTCATATACTGTGCTGGTTACCAGATAGTAGGATGTAAGGGTTAGATTTATCATATATAGTACCATATATGTGCTGGTTACAGATAGGTAGGATGTAAGGGTAGATTTATCATTATAGATATATAGATACCATATACTGTGTGGTTAACCAGCTAGGTAGGATGTAAGGGTAGATTTATCATATATAGATATATAGATATCATATACTGTGCTGGTTACCAGATAGGTAGGATGTAAGAGTAGATTTATCATATATAGATATCATATACTGTGCTGGTTACCAGATAGATAGGATGTAAGGGTAGATTTATCATATATAGATACCATATACTGTGCTGGTTACCAGATAGGTAGGATGTAAGGGTAGATTTAGAGCTGCTGATTTAGGGTTCTTGACGCAGAGAGAGGGGAATAGAATTCCAGAGCATGGGAGCCACAAGAGAGAGATTTAAGCAGTATCTTTAAAGGAGAACTGTCCTTTTACTAGTTTTCTGCCTTAACCTATCAAAAGTTTACTTATTTAAAGGAAACTATGTACAGAATAATGTAATTTTCATTTCCTCTAGACTATAAGCTCTTTGGGCAGGGTCCTCATGTCCTAATGTATCATGGTATTGCTGTCAACAACTCATCACTCTTTGTACTTATATTGTATACTTTACCTTTGTATGTAATACGTATGACTTTGTATATTATGTATTACCCTTTTATGTAAACATGAATCGTGGTTTGTATCCAGGTTCTTGCTATTAATTTTTTTGCAGCAAAAAGTGTTTCCATTAGGAATATCTGGTGAAATTTATCTGTTTGTATGTGTTTCATCATTCCAAGCAGGCATGCTTTGGGGTCCATTCCCACAGTGGAGCCCATGTTGTCATGTAAAATGTTACGATTTGCTGGCAGTATCCCTGTATCAGGGGCATGTCCACAGTAAGTGAAAGAATGTGCCGGGGGCTTCCTGACATTTGGGGCATAGAGGATTATCATTCTAGTCTTATAGGGGCTAGGTATGTTCTGTGGAGTATATAAGTGTGTGTTATTCTGTCAGAAGGTTTGGGGGAGACTTGTTTGCTGGCTGTAAGGGCTTCATTCCATTCATCTTCATCCAGGTGGCCCAGGTTAATTTCCCACAATCTTTTTTTGGTGAGTGTTCCTTCTCTTGCCTGTGGGGTCTGTAGTAGTTGATATAGATTGGATATCAGCTTGGTAGGTTGGTTGTTTTGTAAACTCCTTGTTAAGGGGAGGAAATCGTAGAGGGTGATCTTGGAATTGTGTTGTAAATACATGTCTGAGTTCCAGGTATCAAAAAAACATGTGGTTAGGGAATCCTTAAAACTTTTTAAAGTTATTATTATATCATCTCTTGTATTCAATTAGATCAACTGGACTTGAAGTTTAGTTCTTGAAGACGTTTCGCTAGTCATCCGACTGGATCTCTCAATTCAGAATGACTTGTACAAGAATCTGTGGCAATTATGTACCCTGGAAAATCCCAATTAGCATATCACAGCCAGGTGTTAAGGGCGTTATTGGATAGTGGCTAAGAGGTGTTATAGGAACGCCCAGAGTAAGGTGTCAAAACAGCATTGTACATGGCAGACAGTTGGTGTCGAACCCCCCCAGGGTACATAATTGCCACAGATTCTTGTACAAGTCATTCTGAATTGAGAAAGCCAGTCGGATGACTAGCGAAACGTCTTCAAGAACTAAACTTCAAGTCCAGTTGATCTAATTGAATACAACAGATATACCATGACCTGGATGAATGAGAACCTTCACAAGCTTATTATTATAATATTATATTATATAGTAGTACTGTATCCTACTCTTATTGGCCTGGAGTCACAAGAAGTTGTTTGCATGGGGCCAGCCTAATGTCTAATGTCTGAGACATTGCTACAGCGCTGGGTGATGCCAAATTAACTTTCCTGTTGGAAAGTTTGGAGCTATACGGTATATGTCTCCTAGTCTAAAACTTTTAAAGTGATAGAGCAGTGGTCCATGGTACTGGGTTACTGCTATTGCTTGTTCCTCTTTTAAATAACATTTCCAGTTTGCAGGATGTTTATTGGCTTCAATGAGTTGGCCAGACTGGTTTCATTACCCTTTCCTCTTGACAAGTATCTTACAGTGGCTGAGGGTAGATTAGAATTTTTCCTGGCAAAATCATCATTTTAAATTGCACACTTCAAAATCTCACTCTTGTGTCGTGGCCAAATTATTTCTCAATAAAGAGAAAACGATTTTATAATATCGCTGTCCTGTAATATTTATAACTTTCTTGCCTGTTAACATGTTTACAGCCTGAACAAGCTAAAATATATATTAAATGGCTTATTCATGTTGGAAGTATTTTATTTTAAGTATTTTAATGATCATTGTTATTCATTGTAGGCCATATAATTCAATCGAGAACCAGGTTTAAATATTAGATTTTATGTATGCGCCTCATGTGTTTTGATTGTTGAGTGAATCCTTTTCAGACACATAATCAATAGTAATAATCTGGCATTTCAGAATTTACTGGAAGTTTTAATGGTTCGCTAATCGCTGTCAAATAACATCTACGTCCTGCTAAAACTGGCTGTTCTGGAGATACAATAGGCAAAATAAAACTATTTCCTGAACGTAATAAAACTGAAATGACCCTTTTTTTCTTTTTATCTCGCAGTTTTGCAGCATTGAAATTATTTTTTTTCTTGTATCGGGCAGTCTTTTTCAGTGGTCATGGTGTTTTCAGTTAAAATATTGAATAAAACCTAAATGTCTGGTAAAGGTGTGTAACATAAGTTGGTCAGTCAGGGCGAAATATCGTTAAACTTTTTTTTTTCCAGCCAGTA
Source organism: Hymenochirus boettgeri (assembly GCA_019447015.1). Classification (NCBI taxonomy): domain Eukaryota; kingdom Metazoa; phylum Chordata; class Amphibia; order Anura; family Pipidae; genus Hymenochirus; species Hymenochirus boettgeri. Next base: position 253,715,477 of record CM033472.1, on the reverse strand, counting down.
CGATCAATTCATTAATTATTAGTCTGTTGGTCAGGAAGATGGGTCTTATGGACTTATTTTTTTCAGATTACACACTCACATTTTTTGTAATTTTTTTATTATATCTTCAAAAGTCCACGATTGCCAGATCTGGTCTGCCCCCTAACAGGAGGGGGTGTGGCCATGACGACACAGTAGATGGGGCGAGGTTGGAACCAGGACATGGCAGTGGGATTAGGGACGTACCTGCGTTAGGAGGTGGGGTTTGGCACATAACAGGGTAGGGAGTAGGCGTTCCGAGGGTGGTGTTGTCAGGCCCGGACTTTGGACAGGATTTCAGCCCTGACTGTGGGACTCTGGATTTTGTCCCTGCAGTCGGGACAATCCCGCTCAAATTTTTCATAAAAACCAATTAAATTTGTCTGGCACAATCTATTTCTCATAAATCTATGCCAACTACTACTAATTAGGTCAGTTCTGGAGACAAAGTCAAGGATATGATCCCGTAACAAAGTTTCCAGCACCTTCTCTACCACTGATGTTAGGCTTACAGGTCTATAGTTACCAGTCTGGGAATGACTACCTGTTTTTTTTATAATGTTGTTACATTGTCTTTTTTCCAATCCATCGGCGCATCACCAGACAAAAGTGAATCTTAAAAGATGAGAAACAGTGGTCTAGATAAAACTGGTCTAAGCTATTAATTATGAACCAAATATATTTTCACATCCAAGTCAGTATAAGTAACTATATAATAGAGTTTGAATCGTCCATTTTATCCAATCAATGCTTGATGGCTTATTCTTCATCTGTTAGATTTCATACATAAAAGGGAGAGGAGTTGTGAAACATTCCTTTCATATTTTAGAACATCCATTCATTCATTTATAATTCCACGGCTGTCAATCCACTGTAATAACTGGAAAGAAGTATAGATATTATTTATATGAACTAAATCCTAACCATGTCCTGTCAATCCGCTTTAATAACTGAAAAGAAGTATATATGTTATATATAAACTAAATCCTAACCATAGAACTATTATTGTAAACTCCATGAAGGTAAACCCAAAAAGGCTCATATTATTCCAGAATCTTTTGTTAAATATTGTTTAAACAACTATAATGGTTAAGTGACATTCTCCTAAGGGTATTGGGGTATTAGGAAATTACTTTTTTCTTCCCAGAGTTCTTTTCTTAAAGGCAAAGTGAAGGATGTGTGTCAGGGTATCCACTTCTGATATTCTCTGTAGGAGTAGAACTTTCTGGGTGTCCTTTTGAAGCAGTATATATTTTTCTAGATCTCTGTGTTTCCTGCCAAAACCATTAAATGAATGAAAGTTCAGTCCCACTCCTCATTAAGCCCCTTTGGAGATAGGCTCTCTAGTTGGAATATCCAATGACTTTATGTACATTAGGAGTTAGTTATCCAGATCGGTCTTTACTTTTTCTAGACCAAATCATTTTTTGCCTTTTATATGAATGTACATGCAAGAAATGTGTATGGATAGTTGTTAGTGTTTTTCCTTCTTGAACATGTTTCTGTGTATGTCTGATATCTGATAAATGCTGTGTACAATTCCTATGTAGGCAAAAAGATTGTCCCTTAAGGATGGAATTAATTAAATTCCTTGGATGTGTACTATTCAAAGTGCAATACGGCATCGAGGAAGTGGGTTTACGATAAACGTCTGTGATCAAACTAGGTCTATGTTTTTTTTATGGTCGTATGAAGAAAAACTATTTGCTCATTAGAGACATTGGTGGTTATTCAATAAAAGTTATTTTTTTAATTTTGCCCCAACCAATCAGATGTTAGCTTTCAAATGTTAAATAAGATCTGATTGGTTGGGGAAAAATTAGCACCATTTTAGACGATAAGAACTTTTATTGAATCTCCCTTGTATTTCCATCTTTATATTGCTCCTCTATTGAAATCTGACTAATTCTTTGTAATTATGTCCTTTTCGAGATTTAATTTAAAGGGAATGTCCCAACCATTATAAAAAAAAAAAAAAAAACATATTATGAAGGACCCCCCAAAATCTAGTTTCCATTTTGTTACAATATAATAATTCCGCTCCCAGCCAGAGGAATCCTACTTGCTGTACAAGCTTCTTGATCCACCGCTGGGGCTCTCTGGCACTTCTGAGTTAGGCAGTCAGTCTCGGCCATGACAGTGATGTCACAGCCATTCACTGACTGCCATTCCCAAACGATCCTCCTCGGCAGCTGCTCTGGAACATAAAAAGAACACAGCAGCTACAGTGGAGAGGGAGTGAAGAGACTTGTGAGTATGATTCCTCTGACTGGGAGAAGAATTATTATATTTTAACAATGGAAAATAGGTTTTGGGGGTCCTGCATAATATAGTAAACATTTTTATAAGGGGTGGACCTTTATAAAACCCTTATATTTAATTATTTTATCTAGATCTAGAAATTCCATTTTCTGCAGTGCGTTACCTAATTCCTTAGTTAGGTGATTAATTAAATTTTTTAAGCTGTGTATGTTCTATTAATTAATTAGTTTAAATGTACTTTCATTTATCTTGTCAGTGGAAGTAGAAAATAGAGAATTGTATATCTTTAGTTATCTGAATGATCCATTGAATTACGCACGGAAACAAAATCGCGAAACGTATAGAAAGACATTAGTGGAAGTTGGTGGAATAAAGATTCTAGTTGGTTGTTGGATGCGATTCCTGGTTGGATCCCATTGTAATGATCATTACCATACTTTGTTACTTTTAATTAAATTACATATTTGGGATGTGCAGAAATCTTTCCTGTTTTATTTTGTTCTCATTATCTTGGGTAGGCAGATTCTATATTATCTTGGGTAGGCAGCGATAAAATAAATAAACTAATAACAGGATGGCACTCATGGGTGAAATTACTGTTTGAAATAGGGATTGAATTGGTCATTAGAACAGTGGAATTATTTCATATGTCAGATGCTGACAGTGTGTGACGTTCCTGACGTCGGGATTTAATATTTATTCTTCAATGTTACTTTTACTTTTAACACTTGCCGGGGTATCGTATTATATCATATCTAGAATCATATGAGGTAGAGAGAGATTTAAGGTAGCCGTACATGGTATTTACGATCATTGGAAACATTCGTAAATCCGATTGAAAGAACCTATCCTAATTGCACACATTGTGCTGCCGATCATATATGATTCATCATATGATTCTTATTTATGTATTTAACAGATAATTCTACAGTACTTATCTTAAAGGACAACAATATAAAAAAAAATCACCCCCATTACATGTCCACTCTTCTAGCAGCTAAAATCACTTACTCACATTTACAACCGTGCTGCCCTCCCTTAGATATCACACAGCAAAGATGAGTGCTGAAAGCCCGCCTCCTAGCCGGCCCAAGGCCGAGGTTAAGACAACACTTGTCATTGGCTGGTGGGAATGTCTGTTAAGACGTCTCTTCTTCTCCTCTGCCAATAAAACATACTTGAAATTTCCTGTTGCTAGGATACAGCCTACATAATCAAGCTGATCAAGGGTGGGTGGGGGACTGTTTTCTCGCATGTTAACTTTGAGTGACAGAGGCAGACAGAATTGTTACGCCCTCTTCACAGCACGGCTAATTGAAGGCAGAGAGAGGCCCGACATCAGTGGGCAAAAGGTATGGGGAGGGCTGCACTCTTTTTAAAGCACTTAAAAAATGCATTGTGGCAATACAGTTATCCTTTATTTCACTTGATTGTATCTGTGTTAAGCTGAACGTATGTGGCCAAGTTCAGATCAGAAAAAACACACCTCGAGGCTCCGATCTTTGGAGATATGGGGCCAGCAGAAGGTTTTGCGCCTAGCCCGAATTTCAATCTCATACAGTATTCGACTTTTGAATACAGTTTTCCACTTTTCGAGAGATTTGATAAGCTTAATTGGATCACTCAAAAAGTTAATTTGAAAAGTATGTAGTATACACATCATAGGGAGAACGCTCGGGACTGTGTATTTCCCTTGGCCGTCGCCGATGGAAATTTTCAGTCTTTCCCGAACGAGCGTTTGGCCGACCTGATCGTTTGGCGGCCGCTCGCTAGTTCGGGAAACTAAGTTACACACAGTACCGATAAAGCCCTGATACCATTGGATCCGACGGTATCGGGGCTTTATCGTTACTGAGTGTACCCAGCTTAATTTCTTAAAACCTGGTGTATAATGCTCTAAAAAACCTAATAGAGGGGGGGCATTCACAAAAGGGCTACAATGGGAACATGGAAAATACCCAGAGGTCTCTGTTCTCTTGAGGTTCATTTACATTTCGCTCATGCTGGGTATGCTTGTGGAGGTTCTCATTCATCCAGGTCATGGTATATCTGTTGTATTCAATTAGATCAACTGGACTTGAAGTTAAGTTCTTGAAGACGTTTCGCTAGTCAAGTCCAGTTGATCTGATTGAATACAACAGATATACTCATGCTGGGTAATTTCAATTGTGATGTTAGCATAGTCAAAAAGGTCAGCAGGAACAGTGCTCATACATTTACCCTTGGCAGCATTTGTAGAATGTAAGTGATAAATAACTGGGCCTGATACTTCTTCTTAATTGTTTTGCAAAATCACATGATTTGCTGAAAATCGGCAAGGTGTGGTGGACGAAAATGATAATCAACGACGCCGACGAACGTCCGCCATCTGCATCAATGTCAGCCATTCCGGGCGGAAAATTTCAGCCAGTCGGTATCTGCTCCCTCTGATAGTGGAGGCCATGTATGCGGTTACCACTGCATGTGTATAAACAGATAGCAATGTGATCTGTCGGTACACATGCTGTTGCTGTTTATAACATTTATACGATATGCCGGTTGTGTGTGATGCACACTTGAATTAAATAGTAACAGAAATATCAGTGGGACACAAGTGAAAGACTTCGGATTTAGTTTAACCCCAAGTGATGTAAGCTGTTATAGCGACTTTCAGCCTTTTACAAAGAAAGTCGTTCTTGTTATGCTAATATGCTGTAATGCTATATCCTAATCAGCGGGGCTTATCAAGAAAAATCCAATCCGACTACAGCACCGGTATCCAATTGTATGATCACAGGATTAGACACTCTTGATATAAGCATCTTATCTATTTGAAATAGCTGGTAAGAAGTGGAAAAATATCTCTAATGTGTGTATTGTATTGGCAGGATTTGGGCTTAGGATTACCGCCCGGTCAAATCTGTCATGACGAGCAGAGACTGGAAGTTATATTTGCTGATCTGGCAAGACACAAGGATGATGCACAGCAACGTAGCTGGGCCCTGTATGAGGATGAAAGTGTCATTCTTTGCTACTTGGAGGAGCTCCTTGTGATACTGGTGGGTGACATGATAAATGTCCACATTAAAGGAGAACTAAACCTAATTTTTTTATTTTTTTCTAGTTTATACTAGAGTCAAACTACCTTGTAAGTAATCTGGCGGCCGCTCGCTCCACGTCCTCTGTGTTTCCGGATGACAATCTGAACCTCTCCCTTTTGCAGCATCGAGTAGTGACATCATCCAGAAGCACAAAGGATGTGGTGCGAGCGGCCGCCAGGCAAGGTAGGAGAAGGTGACTAAAAAAAACCTCCTTTATTTGTGCATATAACTAACCAACCAAAAAGGTTGGTTTGTTATGTGCACGAATAAAGGAGCTTTTACCCCTATTTTCAAGTATTGGGTACTGGTTAGCTCCTCTGTATGTTTTTTGGAGTAGTCTATTGGGGGCAGTGAGAAGGCCACTGCAGATGTTTGGAAACCACAGCTCCCAGCATTTAAAGCATGCTGGGAGTTGTAGTTTCCAAACATCTGGAGTGGCAAGGAATTGGGGGTTACTTTGTGGGATTTACATTTAAAGGGCAACTCACCCAAAACAATACAGAATCGGGAGGATGGTATCTATTTTTAAACATTGTCTTCTGATTCTGTATTGTTTTGAGGCTTTAGTTGCCCTTTAAATGGACAGCAGAATTCGCATACAGTTATAGCCATACATACATGTAGAAAAACAGTCTAAATTTTGCTGACTTTTTTTTTTTTTAACTTGATTTGCTTTTGTGATAAGCAAGTATATTTTCAAAGACTGTTGCGATCTTGCTGCTTTTTAATTTCTTTTAATGAAAAAACAAATAAAAAGAAAAAATAAATTTAAAAAACGCTTTATTCCGGCGAATATGAAAAATGCTTTCTTGTTTCCTTTCAGACAGATGCTGACCCAGAAGTATGCAAGAAAATGTGTAAGAGGAACCAGTTTGAGGCAGTTCTCTCTCTGGTGACTTATTATCAAATGGTAAGTGGCTCTTCATGTAATTTCTGGCAATGAATTCTGCAAACTTATCGTTGTGTGTAGAACGCAATCAGGAAAACGTCTGTCTGCCACCCAAAAAAATGATCTTCTGGCCTCATTCCATCAGTTTATTTTTACAGATTTTCTTTTACATTTTTTATGAATAGGGGGAGGGGGCATTATTAGTGCACCATAAAAATGACGAATCCGGATTATTCCTTACATTCTTTTCATACAAAATGGAGTATTTTTAGTTAATTGCTTTGTCATGCATGCTCTTTGTAGAATAAACAATGTGCTCGCAAATGGTACGTAGAGGTGCATATCGGGTTTACGCGCATCGTTACTTATCTTTTAATTTTTTCATTTCACCCCTGGGTACATTTCATAGGAAGATAATGCCCCTTTAAGGCTGTTGGCCGTAATAGTTTTAGATGTATTTATGCAGCGCCATTTAAATATGCAGCACTTTACAGTCTTTTCCAATAGAAAATGGACAAAGTGTTTAGAAGTGAAATGCGTTGAGATCTGAAGCATGCCATTGGCCAAATTGGCTGTCTGTGTCTATGACCTAACATACGTTTAGGCATCTGTTGTAGCCCACTGACCATTTTCTCTTTGCATACAATAAAACGGCAACAAATTTTTACATTACCAAAAAATAGTTTGTGTTCATAAATTGACTTGCGCATTACCTAAAATGTTGTTTGCTAGGAACACAGAGTGGCTTTGAGGCTCCTGCTGCTGAAGTGTTTTGGAGCCATGTGCAATCTAGACGCATCTGTTATATCTGCTCTTGTCAATTCTATCCTTCCTATGGAACTAGCACGGGACATGCAGACGCATACTCAAGGTAGGTTTTTTGGTTGTTTTGTTATAAAACAGAGTTCATCTTGGTAACAACGATTTTTTAAATTTTGGCCTAAGGCTGAGGCCACTTTGTACCGCTCGAGTTTGCGCACACGTTCCAGAAGAGCGCTCACGATCACCCAGTGATTCGCAATCGGAGCGCATGCGTTTGCGCACAAAAGTGTGGACCGCATGCTCTGCAATTCACGCTTTTAAAAGATGCGTTGCGGTTTGTAATCGGATTGCAATAGCGCTTCAGTGTGGCCTAGCCCTAAGGCTACTATGGTCTTCAACATTAGAGAACTAAATAGGGGCTAACAAATCTTCTAACATCACAACAGGCCACAGTCGGGGCGTGCGGACAAGCTAGTCTCATTTTCATTGGCTGATTGTCTGCTTAGGGAATAAGCTAATCAGGTCGCATGGCTTTATAGCTTACAAGATCACAGGCTGCCAAAGACATTCGTGAAGCTGAATCTCAAAACACAGACACATATGTGATAAATGGTCCAGCAGCTGTCTGACATACTCTTGTGTTATTTCCCATGATGCCCAAATAATCATATTTTGTGCACTTTCCTGTTGGGTTAATTTACTAATATGCTTACAGAATTATCTGTATCCTATGGCAACTACATGATTATTAGCTTTGGTTAGCTGGTTACTATGGGTTACTGCACCAAAAGCGTTTAGCGCCTATGTTAGTAAATTGTTTTTTTTTCCTTACAGTGTCTTGCTCTCGAGAAATCCAGATGCATGCGTCGTTGCATTCATGTGTGGCATTAGACTTGTTTGCAACGTTCACAAATGTATAAAAATGAATGTATTTTGGAGAAGCAATTATTTTTATATATGCCAGACTTCTTCATTGAATTGCAGATGATCTAGCGAGCTGACAACCTGTACGTGTGATCTTAAATATTTGTCTGTCGGTTTGTAAAGAAATGTATATGTACGTTTAAATCTCTGTTCTGTAGAAAATATTGCCTTTAGATTGGTGGCATCCACAGAGGGACAGGGCACATGCAGATTGTCTGCAATAGCAACTCCGTTCCTCTAGTGAATATCGGTGACATATTTGGCAGTGTGTGTTTTTATGACTGGGGACATGGAGCATGGGACATTGTTTTTATTTCTAGCAAGTAAAGCACACACGAAAAGGATTAAAGCACCCTGTACACCGACCGGCTCGACCTTTCGATCGGAACGCTCAAATTATCAAAACCGGTTTTTGGCTTTTCCGATCGACCGCTCAACAATGTCAGAAATATCGAGGCCTTAAGGAACTTCGAGTGGTTCTCCTGATTGGATTTCCGATTGTTGTCCTCGATCGTATATCTGATCGGAAGAACACCTGCCCGTATATAGCGAGCTTAAGAACTTAGACCCCTCTTACTAAATAATCCCCTATGGTCTCACCAGGAGACCAACACACTACCGGCAATCGGATACCGGTTTGTTCTAAACTGCTGTCATCTTATTTGATTGTAAGCTCTTGGGACAAACAACAGTTTTCTCTCTTTTAGATATGTAAATGGGTTTACGGTATTAAATCTTCAACATTATTTCTGTACCACCTATTCACACGCTAGCAGCATATATAAGTGCAATGTCTTGGTAATTTGCATCCCCCGAACAAAGAGGGTTTGGGTGGGGTCTAATCACCATTCTGTCAAATAAAAAGAACCAATCCAATCTGCTACATTAACAATAATAGGACCCGACAATGTGTATTCTAATGCGCATATATTTCCCTTGATCTATTCCATACATCATACTGAACAATTGATAGGACTGCCTATTTTATACTAAGTAATGATACTTCACACCAACCTTTTATTCAGCTGTCGCGCTCAGAGAGAGAGAAAATGTTTTTAACTGGGAATGCGTCGCTGATGGATTCTTAATATATGCACATAAGGCAGGGAGACTGTAAAATGAATTGAGCATTGTAACAATTTATCTGATTGGGTAAATATATAGGGGTGTCAAGTTTGACAGGCGTTTTATTTTAAAAGGTTTGCATGTCAGTCTGGTAACTTTTGCATCAAATTAACCTTTAGACCTTTTCTGTGCTAGACTTTATTAAATATGTAATATACCTATATATTCTAATTTGTACTGAGTGTTTTCTTTAATAAAAATAAGTCTAATAACCAGTGTTTGATACATGAGCTGTAGTTAAACGCACGAAGACCGATCGTGCATGTTCAGTGGACGAATCGCCTTGTCCCGAGAGAACCAGCTTGAGATCAGTTAATTTGCCTCTGCAAAGTGCTCATAATCCTTTAATTAGGAATACTATGCTTGTACAAATGTTCATACGCTAATTGATTTAATTTATCAGGTCTGTGTGCGCCGTTGGTCCTCTCCTCCATACGTTAGCTGCGCCTGATTCTTGCATCCACATGTAACCTGATGGCTGAATTGGAAGTTTAAAATTGAATGCAGGGATTCTTTTTGTTATGTACATTAAAACATGTACAGGGTTACTCAATAAAAGTTCTTATCGTTAAAAATGGTGCTAATTTTGCCCCAACCAATCAGATGTTAGCTTTCAAATGTTAAATAATGTCTGATTAGTTGGGGCAAAATTAGCACCATTTTTAACAATAAGAACTTTTATTGAATCTCCCTGTTAAAGATTTAACTAGTCAAAGGCAAGCACACGGGCAAAGGGTTGCAATTGCCAGCTGATCTGCTAGTTGGCAACCCTTTTGCCATACACAGGCTGGATTTTTGTCCCCTTTTATTGCCTGATCAATACTGATCTCGTGTACACTAGCTAATATTAATCCTTCAGATCTTTCTTTTTCCCATACCAGTGCAGTGAGTCTATTCCGTTGTTTTGGAAAGCTCATTATGCACAGATTTATTTTGACTGATCACAAGGAATCCTATTGAATGGCCTGTATTTCAGCCCTGCATGAGTCCGTATCTGTTTCAGTGAAGGACATTATGGTGCTGCCTACAGCTCTGCACTGTGGGTACGGCCATTAGTTTCCTATCATAATATCATTTATTTTCCTGTCTAGATCTATTTTTGTGCTTGTGTTGATGAGTTGAATCCCTATTTATCATGGCTGGGCCTGCACTCACTCACTTTGGGGAAACGTCTTTTCCCACCAGCCACACACAGACCTTGGTCTTGCTTATTCATTTGGTGACTAATCAAATAGATACGTGGTTTATATTACTCACAGTCAACCTTTAATAAGTCGGGAAAGGAGTAAAAACATTTTTTAAAAAGTTGTCCAACACGGAAATAAACATAAATCTGCAACTGGAGCAGTTAATTAAAACTAATTCCAGTCTAGGTTAACTGGGATTTAAGGTATTTCTCATTAAGTTATATTAGCTTTCAATTAGCCATTTAGCAAAACGATAATTATTGGGACGTCTTGTAAACATTGTAATCTAAATAAAAGGACTGATTATTTCTAACCTAATAGGATTCCTCTTGGTCATTCCACATGTGCTAAACCAATGACAGGCTCCCAACATCAGAAATCAATGGTTTCTTTGGTTTTAAAGGGTTAAAGGGAAAGTTCAGTGGAAAATCTCATTATTTTTTAAATTCTTGGTTTATATTAAGCATGCTTAGTTATTCTACATATTCTCTCCCATTGTGAAAAATCAGTTGAATTTATACCCCTTGCTATTCCCTGCTGAACATTTCAGGTTCTGTAAAAGTCTTTCTTCTCCCCAGAATGCACACTAACGTGGAATGTTCCTAACAGTAAGTTCTACTGATTGGCTATTGGATGGGTCAAACATGTTCTACTGATCAAGGGCAGGACCATAACGGTCTCTATTAGGGGCCAGTAATTCGGAATCATTTGTTTATACACAGACAAAATGCTGAATAGGCAGATTAAGGTCATTATGGTGGAAAATACTGCTCTTTCTTTTTCCCTTAAAAGTATATGTATTTGCACTGAACTTCCCCTTTAATTCACCCTAACACTAAAATCCATATAATGCTTTATTAATGCAATAACAGAAATAATGATTAATTGCACACACAAACCTAGAACGCTATACTATTCATAGCAAATGAGAAGAAGCCGTGTTCTCTAGCTGCCTCTTCTTCACATGGGCGAATTTGTACATGCTATTGGGTAGAAGACAATCAGAAGGAAATTCTGGTTACTGCTGCAATAAGGGAAGTATTGCAGTCTGAAGGTCTGGGGAGTAATTAAGCACATTATGAGTTTTAGTGTCGGGGTGAACTTGCCCTTTAATAGTGAAATATATTCTGTGTCTCTAACTTCTGAAAAACAAAAGTTCACGATTTTCCGTGCATATCATATGCGCATGCAGATATTGCACTAAAAAGGCATTGGCACATTAAGAAATATATATTTTCTTTTATCCTATACATTGTCTTGAGCCTCGTACACACATCCGACTGATGGACAGATGAGCGACCCCCGAGCGCATCCATGTATGGCCGATAAGCACACATGTGTATGCATTTGGTCATGCATCATTTGCTGAATCATCATTATGGATCAATGAACGACACCTGACCAAACGCATACACAAGTGCGATTGTCGCCTGAAATGGGCGCTCGTTACTCCTCTTTCGTGTGCTTGGGGGTCGTTCGTCAACCCTTGCGTCGGACATGTGTACGAGGCGTTATTTGTAGTACATGATCTTAAATCTGTTATATTGTCGATGTCTATAGACTTTCATTTGTTCCTCATATTGGCTGTTTGTTCTTTGCTAATATGAGGTCAATAAGGCTGTTATTGTGTAATATTAGGAACATTGATTCGATTCACTGTTACGTTTTAGAAATCTTCGGAATCTCATTGAAGAGATATAAACCATGACAAGTGGCTTTGTTGTACGTTGTTTTCTGCAGACTGGCAAATGATGCATGCAGCTGCTCACTAGACAATACCATTATTTGTTTGTGTTTGGAAAAGTTGCATGGACCCATAATACTTTAAAAGCATCTATACTGAACAATTCAAATTGACCATTACTGGGAACTATAATTCTTCCCAACCACCACTGTACCATATTTTTTGTTGTTGATCTCTCCCCTATTTAGATTTACAATCTGAGCCATTTTACATTTCAGCTGTCAATCAGGTGCCATATTATCATAAACTCTTCTGCTGTAAGCAGTTTTGCTGTAGCTGGAATGGGGACAGTTTGACAATTGGTATGCGTGTGATATGTGGTGTGTGGGAAATCCCTCTCCCAGTGCTGCCTTAGTGATTACTGAGCATGCTTGCCCTCATAAAAAAGTCAGATGGAAGGGGGGGTAATCAAAATAGGGATACTGAGCCTGAGCTCAAGTACTGTATTGAAGGCATGCAGCAACACACACCTCAGAGTTAGTGCTACTTACACAAATTTATTTATAGATTAACATGAGGAAAAGTCATTTTTTCAGTATAGTTGCCCTTAAATGCAAAGCTGGGTCTCAGACGTAACGCATGATGATAGATGGTTCCGGCCAAGAATAGCCCGTGTATGTGCGTACTGTCTTTCGTTGATCCGGAACGCTCAATCAACCTTCGGACTTAAAGTCTCCTAACTCCCCTGTAAATGTAGTCTCAGATACAAAAATATCAGTGGGGAACCAGACTTGCCCTAAAAAGTAAAACTAATCAAAAATTGAAACGGAGTACCTGTGTACCAGCCCTAAATCTTATCATGGAAAACAATAGTTTTAAAAGATGCAGTCATGGAAAAACTATGGAACAACAACAACACACAGTTTATTGCATAAATGGAGTCAATTATAATAAGTAAATTATGGTAAATGACATTTCCTAAAAACAATAATAGTGAATTTTTAACACTTGCCAATAAATCCAGCTACATTGGGAGGAAGTAGCCGTACACCCTTGGCTGCCATCCCTGTGGCTGTAAAACACCATATTAATGCACGGAACAGCTAAATTGTGTGAGTAGCAGCATCTGTCAGTGTGTTCTCAGTCCAATTGGCTCAGGCTCAAGTTTCGTCCTCATCTTGGTTTTAGGATTATTGGCTGCATTTTGTGTCCCAAATCTGTCGGCTGATACGTCCCACTTAGCCAGAGGCCTGGCTGTTCGTGTTGTGTGTTTGATTCCATGCTGTATTTGTACAGTGCCTTGGGACACTCCGGCAATAAGTGGTTTGTTTGTTGTGGCAAGAATCTGTGTTTCCCGTTCATATTTAAGTTTTCAAGATTTTCTTTAACCATTAAGTTACATAATTCTCTTCTATAATATAATAACTCTATAATAATACAGTGTCCCTGTTTTGTATGTCACTTTTTTCTGTTTTTTCCTTGGAAGGAAGTAGACCTTTGCGCTGTGTATAGATTCTATTCCCTATCCCTTTCATTTTATAAAATGAGTTTTCCGGGCGTATTAGAAATGTGTTAAAACAAAAGTAGAGCGAACCCCTAAACCGCAATGGTAAGAGCCCCCCCTTCCAGTTTTTTTTTTTGGTAGCATTGGTTGTCATAGCCACTGATTTGACTTCTGTTTCCCAAGCTGCCTCTTCTGCACATGAACAAGCTCCTAAAGAGCTCGCACAGCTTTAAAGGGAATGTCCACCTAAGAAAACCACATTAGGGGTTTCAGTTTTATGTAAGGACGGGAGGTAAAGGAGCTGTCTCCCATTCTTCAATAAAACCTGCAGGAGCGAATGTAAGAAACTTACCTGGTCTCGTGCTCCTTCGCCACTTCCTCTGACAGGTCCCAATGGATTTTAGACTCTATGTGCAGCGCTTAGACGCATACTGTACAAAGTCTGTCACGACCTTCAGAAGGTCATCAGAGGAGCGCGAGACAGGGTAAGTTTCTTCTTATCTTTGCTCCTGCAGGTTTTATTGAAGAACAGGAGGTAAGACACAGCTCATTTACCCCTCGTTCTTCAATAAAACTGAAACCCCAAAAGTAGTTTTCTTAGGTGGACATACCCTTTAAGAGTAGACAGGAACCTTTTGGGGAGGGAGTGTAAAATGTGGATTCTTTCGGGTTTTATAGGTGAGAACTTTTTGTAGGGAGTTAGGCCCTGGATACAATGTCTTCCCCATGGGCAATGCTAGGAGTTAGGAATTGTTCCTTATTTCTTAGATTAGTTGGACAGTTGTGCTATGTTTGTGCTATATGTAAACACTTTCTATTTAAAGATGACTCCTCGTGTTATGGTCTTTGGATGGTTTTTAGGGCCCTTTAAGCCTATCTTACGATAACCTTTTAAAGCTTCTTCTCTCCTAATGTCCGAAACAATTTGCCCACTCTAGGTTTATGTCGTGATTCTCTCTTGCTATTTACCAGAGCCCCTCTTGTGAGAAAATGTGTCTATTCAATATGGCTGGGATTTCATATGCTAGTTCCCTGGGTGTAGGTGCATTCTAGACACTGACAGGTGCAAATTGGTGGCAGATTCCCCTGGTCGATTGCTGCAGAATCGTAACACCAATATATTTATATGCTAAGCAGTGTTGGCTACTGTATACAGTCTAGACTGTGTATACTTTACAGTATATTTAAATACTAGCAAAATACCCGCGCTTCGCAGCGGAGATGTATTGAAATAACCTTTTTAGTAAGAAAGCAATATGTATCAAGATTGCTGTAATCACTCGGCACTTGATATATTAAAGAAAGACAATTCAATAAGCTTTACGATACACTGGGTGCTCTAGAGTGCATATAAAATACAGTTAAAATGAAAAGTACCTGGTGCAGGGAGGTAGGATTGGTACTTTCTACCTCCCATTTTCATTTCTATGAGGAGCAGCAGCACCAATAAAACTGCTCATGCCAAGCTTCCTGAGTGCTTCAGTACCATCTTTATTACAGGAAACCCCAGGGCCATAACCTGGCAAAAGAAAACTGTATTTGCTGTAGCTCCTGAACAAAACATTATTGAGAGGTAGGAATAATTAATCCTACCTCCCTTTTCCGGGTACTTTTAATTTCTAAAAAGTTAATTTTTATTGTCCTTTAAGTGCATTTATATATGTAGCAATGTCCTTTGTTTATTACTTAGTAAACGGCAAACGGCAAAATAATACATTCAGATCCTTTTCTGACTAAATTCCAAAGCACCTGAACAAATGGACGATTCAGGTGGACTCCAGTAGACTTTCTTTTTAGTGCTTTTTCACACCGGGTCTTTGTCTTTTTTCAATACACACTGTAGTCTAGCTGTAATATTTATTGTTCAGTAAATGAATGGAATCTCATTTAAAGGCCGTTTGTCGAGCCCCAATGCAATGGAATAAAAGGCTCAGTGTGGGCTTCTCTCCAGCGTAGCGTATATACTCCAAGCCTGTGTTGTTGAGATCTCCATATTTCATTGTAGAACAATGTGTTAATCATCGGAGGACTGGTAACAGCATGCACCCTGCAAAATCACTTGCAGTAGATTCATAGCAATCCAGAAACAATGAAATGCAAAAGGTAGAAATCGATAAACGTTAATGAAGTAGCTGCTCAGAGTTCAAAGCCTTTCTGGGAAATGAAAAACTGAATTATTTCTTTGCTTTGTTTAGGAATGACTAACCATATTGTGCAGTTTGAGCTTAATGCCCTGGATTTTGTGCACTCCGTGTAACTCATGTTATAACATGTTCAGTAATTGTCTAATCTACCAAACGGATCGATCTGGATTTATAGTGCTTGCCCCTTTACATGAACCCACAGACTGGTGCAGCTGGACATGTCATTAATATGTCTGGCACGGTTAAAATAATGAAGGTATACATATAGCAAATAGCGGGTCTAAGCTAACTTGGCTCCAATGAAGTGTGCATCAAAGCGGAGGGGGGGGCACACCTGAATTCACTGCTGCCTTTTGCATCAAAGCAGGGGGGACACCTGACGTCACTGCTCCTCCAGTCTCTGTGCCTTACCCAGTGGGTGAATTTATAGAATTCTCTTATGGTTTTTGAAATGTGACTGGTTTACCTTTGAACAATAGGGGATGAGATATATAAGCAAGTGGAATACAATTCGATTTTTCTCCAGCAGGGGGTCGAGATGAGGTTGATTGGATAATATTTTAACAATTTTGATAATTGACTGTGAAATTAAGTCACTTTGGCCACCTATCAAAAAGGATTTTATTGGCCTACATCTCTCGCAATGAGCCACATTCCTTATGCGATTTACTTTCCAAACCTAATCATTTTTTCAAGTTTTTATTTTCTTTTAACCTCTGTTTCCCCTTCTTTATTTTTCATTTCTGAGTAAGTAAAGGGATTTATGGTTAAATCAAATCCTTGTGAAGAATGACATCCCTTTGAAATAAAGTGACCTTGAATCTGGGGGAAATTATAAGCTGTTTTGGGGACTTGGGCTGACGGATGCTCCATTGTCTGATGTGTAAATCCTTTTTGCATTTAGCAAACAGTAGGTGCCCCTTATTAAATGGGGAATAGAAAATCTTCCCTGTGGACTTCCTGGGAAACATGTCAACTGCTTATTGCTGCCTAAGACAACTGGTGTAACGGTCTTTGAAGTACATAATACCATAGGAGTAGATTACCAAGCAGATCTTATTGTGGTTTAAAATAGAAGTAAACAGGACACATGAAAGGATGTCACTTAATAATGAGTCACATCAATCTCAATAGAAATATAAACATTCCACGACTAATTCAAACATTTAAATGTTTCCGTATTAGAGCTGCTGAGAATTGGAACATTCTACTGGAATGTTCAGCATGATGGAACTCTAGAGCACGGTTAGCCAACCAGAATTCCCCAGCAGCAGAGTGCTTGTAAGGAAATGCTGGGAGTTGTAGTTTTGAAAACATTTGGAGGGCTTCTGTTTGAATATTGCTAAAGGTTGATCATCAGCGTTGTGTAATTTCTACATGCAGGCCAGCTCCAGTTACATCAGTGTATCCATTGAATGAATGCTATGTACACACTGTACAGATCTTTAAAGGATGACAGACCGAATCCCCCTACACACAGTCCCGAGGGTTCTCCCTATGTGATGTATAGGAAGAATGTTTGAGACTGCACGTTTCCTTCCGCTGCATCCGACTCCCTATACAACTGCAGCAGAGGAAAATTTTTGGCTAGTTTAAAAGCGATCCTCTAACAATAAAGGTCTGAGTCCACCCCTTTATCATTAGTGTGTGTACCCAGCTATACAGGGGTCATTTAGTATTTGGAATTTACTGGTGGTTGACCAAGATTATGTGCACAAAAGAACTAGAGCCTACTGTCAAAAATAAACCTTTCAACAGGGGCACCACCAGAGGTTTGTATGGTTGTTTAGTGTTACCAAACCGTGGGTCAGGCATTTAATGTCAGGAAATGAAAGCGAGATGTCATACACTATATGCTGCATTCAATCAGATGTTAGCTTTTTACTGGGTTTCTACTGTTAAGGTTCGTACACACGTGAGATCGTGGCTGCCGACCCGTGACACATAATGTGTACGAACGAGTGTTTCAGCTGATAATCCACCCATGTATGAGCCCTTTATCAGCCGAAATGGCTGTTTGTTCGGAGATCGTTGCCCGACCGGCCATGTGGATCTCCGAACGAGCAGCCGTTTTGGGTGAAACCCGAAACGAACCTGTAGATAACCACTGATTGGGTTTCTCTAGACTATTGCATCAGCCCATAGGTTCAGCTAAAGCAGCCAATATGCAGGGGGTGTGGTTATAGGAATGCCTATTCCTCCACAATCTAAATAGAGATACAAATGTACACTAATTCAATTATTTGTGGAATTACTATCAATAATAGTTTAAAGTGTATTTTTCCCCCTTTGGGTCTCTTTTTATTTACATGTTTAATCCTTTAATCTGCTTTGTTGTAGAACATCAGAAGATGTGTTACTCTGCACTGGTCCTAGCAATGATTTTCTCCATGGGAGAGCCTCTTCCATATCATCACTACGGTAAGTTCCTCTTTCCTTGGGTATATTTACAACATGTGATTAAATCCTGCGCCATAGGTCTAAAGTCTGTTTCCTGCCATGGTCCTAAGATAAGAGGCTTCGTCTGCAGAACGTTCTCCACTGTGGCCGATAATACAAAATGTAAACTCTATAGGCTTACGGCAGAAATAATGAGAGGCACAGCAGAGCACTACTTAACTGTGCCTCACCTGCTGCAGAGAATATTTATCTTCAGCCTTCATTGCTGTTGAATGACAGATGTTTTATGTCCCTGTTTAATAGTTAATTTACACTAAAGAAAAGACTATTGAGCTATCAAATTTAACCCACTGGGCTAAAAATGTCTTTCCGGGTTTGTAACAGCTGGTCTGGTTTCTAGAAGCTGGTCTGGTGATTGGTCTGTAATTTAAAGTCTGTATAGACCATAAAATAACGTCAAACGCAGGTACAACAAACATGGCTTTCGTGGTTACTGTATCTTTAAGGCATTTGTATTTACTTTATCCCAAATTAAATCTGGAGGCACTTAAAGCATCTGCCCCGTCTGTCATGTCCTCGCTCTGTAGCTCCTAGAGATCCTGTCAATGCTGAAAGTGAAAACAGATAATATGTAATAGGGCAAGGTCCCTTGTTTGAGGCTCCCCAGGGTGCACAGAGCTGTGTTCACCCGGCACAGGTCAGGAGATTTCATATGAAAGAGAAGCTGAGAAACTGTTCACATTGATATGGACAGCGACTGTCACATTGTACAGCAATTGTATTGTGAAGCTTTACGTAAACCTTATCAGAGACATTGTTCTATTTATTAAATTAGCTTTTCCCTTCAACTGCAGAGGGCTGAATTTTCCATTTTGTATTCTTGTCTTTCTGATTAGGAGAATAGAATAAAACCACAGCAAGATGTTAAGGCTGGGTACACACCAGAGCGATTCACGGCGCTTTCGGTCGATCGGCCAAAAATATTGGCTGGTGTGGGGCGGGCGGCCATGCTCGTTCGTGCAGATCGGGCATGTCGGAAAATTCCGATCGATCATGCGGTTCCCGTGAATTTGCCACGGCCGAGCGCTCGCTCGGGACAAAAAGTCCCTCCGTGTGTACCCAGCCTAAGATACCCAAAGCTCATCCCAATTCCCCAGCATTCCTTAGTTAAAAGCACATGTACCAGCAAAAGCTTCAATTCATTGGTCTGTAAAATTCATAGTCCTGGCACCAGTAGGCAAAGCAAAATGGCTTCTTAAACACTGCAAGTCTCATCCCAATTCCCTTGTGGTAATGATATTTTGACTTGTTTTTCATATATAGTCAATGTGGGTTTTAGTGCATTACTATAAACCTTACTGTGATTGGACAATTGGTTGTATGGGCTCCCTACACAGCCCAAATCTTCCAGACAAAGTTGCATTCTGAACTTTTCTTAATCTGCCCTTAAAAATAACTTAACATCCGCTCTCGGAAATAGACTGAAATGTTTCTATTAGCACAATTTCCCAATCTAATGGAGAGGGCCTTTTCTTGGATATACATATACAGTACATACATGTAATAGCTTCTTTTGAAAAGCTAAAGAATGTAAAATAAGGGTTAATGTGTGATTGAATTTGCATACAAAGCAAAACCAGATCCTGACTTATGTTCATCTTCCTGGTACTCGGAACCAATGAACCAAACAAGATTGGAACCATGTGACATACACCAGCTGTAACTATAACTTGATTACTTATTTTACTCTCATTGTAAACAGAACATCTCAACTCTCCGTTTGTCCAGTTCCTGTTGGACGTGATAGAAGACGGCTTACCTTCCGACATCACCGAACAGCTCCCAGACCTGTTTATCAATGTGCTTTTGGCTTTTAACTTGCACATAGCAGGTGCGGTATAACAAAACGCTTTGCAGTCATTCTGTCATCTTCCCCTCTCTCGCTAGTTCCATAGCAAGAAGATAGATTCCAAAGTGACAAACACATCATTAGTAGCTGGGGCAGCAATTTGTTCTCATCCCGATGAAAGGATAAATTTCCGTTCTGCATGCAAAATTATCCTCTGCTATCTGACATGCACGTTATGTATTTGCAAGCTGTTCACACCTCGCAAAAATGCCTTTTCTGTCTTTTCTTACAAATCTTTCCTCTGGTTCTTTATTATAATTCACTTTATCGCCGATACAGAGAATTACAGATGCTGCATGTTTGGGGAATATTTTCATTTACAATTAAAATGATTGCAAAAACTTGCAGATCACGTCTGAAAGACACGCTACCCTTTTTTAAATTGTCGGAAGGTGGCTTATTTTGCTTTAAAGATAGGATTTTACCAATGGGCTAAATGGCAGATTTACTGCATCTATTTATCCTTAAAGGTTATCTCCACTCACAGAACTGGCATGTCATTCACTTTAACTGACGTCCCAACATCATCAACGCTCCCTTGCACAGTATGCGCATGCACATATAGCATCATCAACGCTCCCTTGCACTGTATGCGCATGTAAATATAGCATCATCAACGCTCCCTTGCACAGTATGCGCATGCACATATAGCATCATCAAAGCTCCCTTGCACTGTATGCGCATGTAAATATAGCATCATCAACGCTCCCTTGCACAGTATGCGCATGCACATATAGCATCATCAACGCTCCCTTGCACTGTATGCGCATGCATATATAGCATCATCAACGCTCCCTTGCACTGTATGCGCATGCACATATAGTACAAGGGCGCATGGATGATGATTTAGCCATTGAGGAGTACAAGAGGATTCCAGTGGCAACCTGTTAAGCTTTAGTGAACTTCATGCCCAATTGCTTTAAGTTGGTGCTGGAAAATAATGGTGGTCACACAAAATATTGAAACTTCAGGCATAATTTAGACTTTTTTCACTTAGCGGTGTACTAAGGGTGTACATGCGCACAGAAGACAGAGTCCGTCTTGACCTGTCAGAAGACGCGGCGGAGGAGCGATTAATGGGGTAAGTTCCCGGCTCCTGATCGTTTTATTGAAGAACAGGAAATAAGAGCGCTCCTTTAACAACTAAATGGTGAAACATTCTTTTTCAGGGGAGATGCCCTTTAAGCTGAAAATGCCATTGTGTCTCCTTGTTTATAAGAACTTGGGGGTCCTTACTTGTCCTTTAGTAGACCATGTGCTGTTTTGTAAGAATAAGATCCTGCTGTGACTTTTTCAGAAACTGTCATAGATTACAGCAAGCAGCTGGCTGTATTGAGTCAATAGAGCTATCATCAGCCTCACACCAGGCTGTGTTGTGCTCACTATCGGGCACATAGTCCATTTTCAGATTTGTCTACTTGTCTATCAGATGGACAGAAATATTTTTATCATGGGTTATTATGCGATTTATTAGGATCAGTTCAAATAGACAGTATGGACTACATTGCCACAAACACAAAGCCATTTAAATAGAGAATCGCTTTGAGGCGTACATTTCATCTGTAACTTTACACAATGGCTGAAATCTTTTAAAAGGTTTTTGATCAGAAGAAAGTTATAATTTAGGAACACGCCCCTTTATAACCTGTCATTCTCTTTTTCCAGGGGCGTTTCTTTTGAGCAGCACCACCTCCAATCCCGCTGTCTCCTTCAGAGCGTGCTCTTTGCGCACCATTTTTTGGGTTGGAGGGTTCTGCTGCCTGAGGCAACTGGACCTCTGACTGTTTCTAATTAGCAACCCCACCATCTAAACAATGCAATAGACTAAATAGTGAGGACCTGGATGATGCCAAAACAGACACAAGAGGGAACGAAAAGGTCGATACAGACGTGTGATCACAGGCCCCACCCAGGACTTTAGGACGAATGGCTGTTTTGCCTCGGTCAGGTCTCGTTCGGCCTACAGTCGTTCGTACCTGTTCCGCGATTGCTCTCCTATACAGACCTTTAACACCCGAAGACAAATGTTTTTGCTTTTTTAATAACATTTTATAAAAATTAAGAAATAAATCTGGGTTTAGCTGTGAAGATAAGTGAAAAGAAGTGATCTGAGTGTAAAGCATTATTTTAAGGGGCCTATTTAAAGGAGCACTGTGGTCAAAACAAAATTTAGCTGAAAAACTCGGTACATGTGCTCTTACCCTTCTTGTGTCCTTGGCATAACCTTCAATCCTTTTTCTGTTTGTAAATAGCACCGTTCTCACCTGTGTTTTTATTCTTGTAAGCGCCGCCATATTGAAACATTCCCCGCCCATAGTTACCACTCTTCACTCCCTCACTAAGAATTCCAATTGACCCAACAGAAATGGCGTAGGCTTGTTTTCACAGTACCTATTTAGGAGTAGGTAACTGAAGTTTAGTTTCAGGGGAGTTGTATACATTGCACACCCAGAAATAAAACTATGGAGTCTGACAAAAATGAGTAGTCCAGAAGATCATTTGTGTTGTTAAATCGTGGCCATTGTATTTTAATACATACATGATCAGTCAGACTGAAATATCACCCTGTGCTCTTTAATTCCAGATGAGTAGCTATTAGTGTAACTGTCAGGCAGTGTGTACCATCCCTTAATGGGGTTTCTCTATTGTAGTTCCAGCTAACAACGTAATCATGAAAACATTATGCAAGCAATCCAATGTCAAGCTGTTTACAGAAAAGCTGCTGCTACTTCTCAACAGAGGAGGTAAGTTGGTTCATAATACAATATTTAAAGACATTTTCAGACCTATGTTTTAAAAGTTTTTATCAGTTAAAATGGTGCTAATTTTGCCCCAACCAATCAGATTTTAGCTTTCAAATGGTACATAACGTCTGATTGGTTTGGGCAAAATTAGCACCATTTTTAATGATAAGAACTTTGGTTTACATAGGCCTGTTATTTGGATGTCCCTTACGGGGGGGGGAAGTGTGGGACTGATGCTATAAAAGGTGCAAAAGTTTGTCTGTGCTATTAATTTGCAGCAGCCAATCGGATGTTATCTAATTGCATTAACCCTGTAAAAAGCTAACGTGATTGGTATCTGCAGTTGTTGCATCATCCCCTTAATATACTTATATTTTATACATTATTTCCAATAAATAAATATTTAACCCTTAACAGGCTTTCGAAGTAATGAATGGTTTGTTAATCGCTGTTAACAGCAAACACATCAAGGGTTACCGGGTGTCCCATGAACTATTGTAGGTTTGTTTTAGTTTTGATTAAAAATTTACACCTCAGGAGCCTGTCGGCCTGGCCCCCTTAGCCCTGCCCCTAAGCAGACCACACCCCTAAGCTGCACCAATGGACTCGTTTTTGAAAGAAAATAGACTATAAAGGGGGTTGTATTAAGGATTGGTGGGGGGTGATTGAAAGTCGCCCCTCGTTGGGTGGGTAATGGTAAAACCGGCCTTGCCCGGGGAACACATTAACATCCAATGCTTTTATTACCAGATGATCCGGTTTCTATCTTCAAACATCAGCCTCAGCCCCCACACTCTGTCCTGAAAATTCTTCAAGACATTTTTTCAAGCGACAAAACATCTCCTCTCTTTTACCATTCAGACATGATGGTTATGATCGATATCATCGTGCGCCAAATTGCCGACCTATCGCCTGGGGATAAGGTAAGGCTTGGGATTTGTGCGGGATCTCGCTGTTGTAGCTAATATTTCAGCTGGACACGAGTTTGTCCATTTTTTCCAACGCACCCATTTTTCAAAAACGCAAAAGATTCCCTGGAATATATTAAAAGGGTAGCAACTCTGCATTGTGTAAAGGTTCGTACACACGTGTGATCACAGATCCCGCGACGCACGATGTGAAGGAACGTTTGTCCGTGTATGGGCCCTTTATCGGCCAAAACGTCCGTTCATTTGGGGATCGTTGATTATCAACCAAACCCCAAATAACTTTCCGGTTAATCTACTCTTTGATCTCGTGACCCTTTTTTTATAAACCAGAATCTGCTGATTTCCCAGCACAGACATACAGTCCACACAAAGAAAATTGGACATATTCCATCTAGACCCCAAACAGCACTCACACACTTGTGGCCCAAATCTGAATAGATATCCAACCCCACAGACCCCTCACAATTTATGTATACATAATAGAGATGTGCACGAAATATATAGGTACATAGGGAGAGGGGGAACAACTAAATCCCCTCCATGGCTCCCGCTGAACCACAAATAACTGAATCCTGCGCTGGTCCCAATGGCAAGAGTCTCATACGCTGGGTAGCAGGGCCAAACATGGCCCCATAATCACAGGGTCTGGATGTAATGCAAGTGGTCCTGAATATAAGGTACTGAACAGAGAATGCGACTTTAAATATAAAGGGTCATAGCCAGAGATATGATCCATTCACAGCAAGGGCTCCATACTGCTAAGGAAAAGTAGAATTACCCATAGTGTCCTCTGCTAACCTTGTTGCTCACTGGATGTTCTAAAGATGCTGACTCAACCCCACTTTAAATCTCTACCCAGAGTCTGGACCACACCATCCACCATGCTTCCACCCCTAAATAAGTCCCAACCTCCGCCCAGGGGATCAAAATGACCGATTCCCCTTGATAATCCCATGGCTTTGTCAGGGTCAGGAACTGATGAAGTGGCACTATTACCAAGGAGTTTTATAAATGAGCACTCAGCTCCAAAACATGTTGCTGAACACACAATAAAAGTTTTGCGGATTGTACTGTTTAAGGCTCATCTACAGTCTTTGATTTACTGTTGATATGCGCTTGGTAACCTGATTGTGTGCTCTCCCTTTTGGTTTGTTATATGTTTGACAGACAGTCCATTTGCTTCCACTTGTGCCCTCCTCACAGTGGTGTACAGAGTAGCTTGTTTAAGATTTCCTCTTTATACTGTAACTACACTGAGCATGTCTGTACCCAATGGGTGTAAACTAATGAAAATCAACATTTTGTAGATTTTGTTAGGAATACATTTTTTTTTTTTGATCTTTTCATCTTGTAATGACATAGAGAAAAGTTTGTTTTTTGCTTTGCACCCTCTCTAGATTTCTTGAAATCACTTGTTTTCTTTCAGTAGTAAATACCAAATTCTTCTTACAGCTGCGGATGGATTACCTCTCGCTAATGCACGCAATCATCCGCTCAACAGACTACCTTCAGCACATGCACCGCCAGGCCGACCTGCATGGGGTCCTGCAGCGCATCTTATCCGAGGAAGAGCAGGAGCCTCATACCCAGATGGACAAAATCATCATCCGGGAAATATACAGAGAGTTCCCACAGATTAATCAGAGTGGCTAACCAGGCGCCAACTGTTTTTTTCTGAAAGACGTTAAGCAATTAGTTTACTAACACCATTTCATTTCTTCTCCTGTGTATTTAGTTAATTCATAGGGAAGGGTCTATGTGTTACCTTGTAGAGCTTGTGGATTACTCATCCCAACTAGAATTATAGCAGAGAGTTGTGTCTCAGCAACAAGCAGGGCATTTTCTAATGTTTACATCCTAATTCCCTTTAACTGACCCTTCAAAACAAGATTATTCACTTGCATCCAAATTAAATCACACTGTTGTAGGTTGCAAATATGAGAGTTCTGCAACAAATGTATTTTCCCCTTCAGTCAACTGGTAGGGTCTTTGTCAATATCATAGGTAAGGATTATTTAGGTTTGGTTGGTAGTATTACCTGCAGGGAGTACTATACACCATATTTTCATTTGCATGTGTCTTGGAGACCCTGACTACATCATCAATCTGAGACCACTGAACGGGAAACTGGTCGCTGCAATTTAGGATTTTCCTAATTGCGTTTTCTATGGACACCATTAGAAAATGGGAACATTGTGGCTCTGACCAATACTATGCCCTTTAATACCTAATAACAATTAAAGGGCAACTATACCGAAAAAATTACTTACTATTATCTTACTATTTAAATAAATACATGTATGATGCACTTACTCTGATGTGAGTGTTGCTGCATTCCTTTAAACTAGTACTTTCCCCCTTCAACCTGACCTGGCTTGAAGTCAAGCGTGCTCAGTAAACACATTAAGCAGCACCGGGAGAGAGAATTTCCCACCACGCAATTCACACATACAACTGTCATCCTCCCAGTTACAACAGAAGAGTTTATGATAATAAGCTACTTGACTGACAGCTGAAATGTAAGATGTTTTAGATTGGATATAGAAATAGAAGTGTTAGTGCAAAATTGACCCCTAGCTTGTCCATTTAAAACACGGAAATAGTTATTGCAGTTAGATGCCCTTTAATGTTTCATTTTACATATCATTTATTTTTGGTAATTCCACCCTCTTTAATTTCCACAGTGTTCCACCCAGATAAGTATCGTTGCAGGGTGTGTATAGTGTGCGTGTCAACGTGCAGAGTGTATAGTGTGTGAAATATAAACTGTTATGGGCTAGGCCACACTAGCGTGATTTCCGTGTGTTTGCCCTCACGGTTTTTCTAACATTGAAATTGCAACAACGCACACAAATTGTGCAATATCGGGTGTGTTGCTATTGTGTATCCGTTTGCGATACACAATTTTTATGCGCGATCGCATGTGTCATAAGAAGAAATCTCATGCAAATCACACACACACAATCGGGTGCAATGCATTTTGGCCGTGCCCTAAACCCCCCTAGACAACAATTTAATATATTTTCACCACATAGCTGGATATTTTTATATGTTAAAGTTGAATATTCTATCTGATAAACTCTACTTTTCTTATTAATAACTAATACTAAAAAGGGAACTCTAATGAAAAAGGCTGCTGGGTGTCTTGTCTCATGCATGAACCCTTTACAGTATAATACGGACAGTGTTAGAGGACGTGTGATTCTGTGTGTCTCTCTATAGATTTTATTCCTCCCTTTATTCTGTTTGTGTCGCTTTATTTGATTGAATATCTGTAGGCAAAACAAGTTACAAGAAGTATTTAATGAGATCTGCGTGTTGGTTGCATGGTAAAGCCCATGGCTGCTTGCTATCGGTAAATTTAAAAATGCACCGTCATTAAAAATATTGATGCACTGCTTTTTTTTTTTTTTTTTTTTACATTTTGTGCATTAAGTATACTGCATGGATAATTTTCCAGGTCACCAGGGTCACCATGTGCAAATTGGTATGAGAATCGGGCAAGTCTGAATGTCGATTTTCAGTCATTGTGCAAATTTGCTTTAAAAATGTGACAGAAATAACCAATCTTTGATTTGCTGTAATTGAGTTCCTGTAGGGTTCTGTTGGAAGAAATTCGATTGGCTAAACCCAGCAACATAATCTAGGGCTGGTGTAAAGGTTTGTCTGTGGTATTAGGGCCCATAAACATGCGATTACGATCCAATTGGTTGGTACACGTGCAGTGGTAACTGCATACACAACCTCAACTGACCTGCATATGAGGATCAGTCAGACGTGCACCCAAACATACCCCCAATCTTGTTGGCTTCCTCCTCTATAGTAAAGAAGCCGACAGCATTTTTGGCCCCCCGCATGACTGCATTTGTATGCACAACTTTTTAATCTGCATCAGCCAATCAGATGTTCTCTAACTGTAGTAACACAATAAGAAGCTAACATTTGATTGATTGCTGCAAATCAGCACAGGAAAACACCCCTAGCTTGTCCATTTGCACCTCCTTATTGCATCATCCCTTGAGTTTAGCCTTTGGAATAATCCTGCATATAGAAGTAACCGTATATATTTTAACATTTATTCAATAGCTAAACTAACGTTTACCGTATTTTTCATGTGCACAGCCCCCTACTGAGATTAACTATTGCTATTCCTGTTTGCAGCTTCTGTCTATACTCAAGAAAAAATGTCTATTTTTATTACCGTATGCCTTATATTTATTAAAAGAACTGTAAACCCCACATTCAAAAGGAGTCTGTCTATTTTAATCCTGTTGGAAACCTTTTTGTCGATGTTAGAAATAACCTTACTGTAATTACTCCGATTTATTCATTCGGTTTGTTTGTTTGTTTATTGTAGTTAAAGGGCAAGTCCACCCACCCATAACAATCTATACTTACATTCAGGGCCCCCAACACCCGAAGACAAAAAAGTCTTACTGTCTTTAGGGTTTGGGGGGGTCCTGAATGTAAGTATTTTTGTGGGGGGTGGACATGCCATTATTACGGTCTTTAGGTTTTTGAAAAGTTTCATACATGGGTTGAAAATACATATATATAAATTATGAATAAATTGATATTTGGCGTGCTTTAATACATTAGAAATAAGATTCCTGTACTGAAGAGCTTACAATCTAAGGGGCTGGGACATCATACAGATATAGGCGTGGGAGGGTTACGAAGTGTTTGAGACGGCTAACAATCATTTGTTGTGCTGGTGTTTAGAAATGTAGGGTAATTTATATTATTAATGGATGTCACCTGGCGAAGGGAGAGAGTTCCAAAGGTAAAGAGCAGCAAGAGAGAATGGTTTATGGCAGTAGGGGGCAGGGTTATTTGGGGGTTTGTGGTGTAGATTGCTTTGTGAGGAACGGAGGGCACAGCCAGGAACATATGGGGCCAAGAGAGGTAAATCCTGAATAGCCTTATAAACTGTTCAAAGCTATGTCAGCCATCATAATTGGTGCTTTATTATGACATCATTATCACATGACTGATCACAACTAAATACTAGGTTCCGTTTAATATTCGATTTGCCATTCCAAAATGGGGGGGGGAAATTGTATAGCTTTGTGATAGGTTTGTGATCTGGGGAGGATCTTAATAATGGATCGAGACCTGAATCTATATACTATAGATTTCTCAGTCAGACCTATGAGCAAAGCTTTGCATTGATGTCCAACGATTATCAGCCATAACAGTCTGTGTGATCACGTATGTAGCAAATTGTTTGCGTACATTAGTATTTTGCGTTGAATTTTCACAATAATGTGGTTACCCGGAATTTGCTTTCTTAGTTCTTGGTTAAATGTGCTACGTAAGGGTTTTAAGCATCTACTTCTTACTGGCTTGTAAATGCTGGAATATATTTCAACAAGAACAAATATACCCAAATAGATTTCTAACTCCCCAATGCAGTGTATTGCTGTTTGTTCCCATAGCAGTGTTATATTGATCGGCCATCAGACAACAGAACGTGGTAACAATTCACAATAAGTCCAGGTAAGACCATAGATTTCACAGCGTGGAAAATAGTCGTAAAAAAACACTTTCTGTAAACCTTGAATAATGTGTGTTTACCTACCTCCTGTCAAAAGAAGCAATTCCATTGTTTAAAGAGCGAAAAAAACCTTTAAGTCAGTGTAGATGTTCCCCAGATAGGTAGACTAATTCCAATGCTGATATATCAGTCGTGTAGGGAAGTTTTGACACATTTTAACCTTTGTATTTATACCTGAAACAGTGATTTGGATAAGAACATAAGATTTCTGCAGAATCTATTGCTTAAAACAAAAGCTAAACTAGAAATGAACTTGGATGGGATCTAGCATTCCATATTAATCATTTGTTGCCTCTGTCACTGCCCCAATGTCCCTGCTGCCTGTTGTTATTGTCTCCACCCTCTTGCAATCACAGATATAAATCTGCACATGCTCATTACACATTATGGTGTAACTGGCTGATCGTGGTTCTGTACTTTGTTCCCCTGTATACATAAGTAGGGGGGGGGGGGTTTGCTTATATAGACAGTTCCACTGTTAACAGATTCAATACAAACCTGAATACTGTCTCTAAACAGTGTTAAAGGATAGATTCACTCAGTGACTATTCCTTGTTTTGCATTAATTGAAGAACATAAGGGAAAGGAGCTTACCTTATGAATGTAACAGCTGGCTCTAGCAGGTCTCGACTGCTTCTGGCTTTAACTAAACTACGGTACGCATGCACTATTCTATTTCTCATTAATACTGACACCTTCTGCTGCCACTTAATTTTAAAGGGGATGCTCAGAGCAAATACATTTGCCTTAAGAAAAAAAGCTGTATTTTCCTGGTCCAATGACTTTAATCTACCCATTCAGCATTTTGGGCCCTATTTAAAAACCCATGGTATTGCAAATTTGTATTGTATAGGCCTTTGTACAATTACAATTTCAATCAACTCTATGATCGCAACCATAGTTGTAATTTTATAACCACGATTGTAAATGTACGATTGTGGGCATAAAATTGCAAATCGTTAAAGACGTGTGCCTTTATAAATAGGGCCCTTTTGTCTGTGCATAAATAAATGATTTCTAAATACTGACTTTCTCTTTGCAGGACCCCAAATAGTGTCTGTTATGGTCTCACTCCCTGGGTTGATTCAGTTGCTCAGTTGAGATCTGAGCATATTTGACCCATCCAACAGCCAATCAGTAGAAATGACTGCTAGGACCCATTATAAGGAAGTATTGCATCCTGGGAAGAAGAAGGGACGTTACAGAACCTGAAATGAAAGCTCACTACTGACCACAGCAAAAAGATATGTAGAATAACTAATTTTAAGAAAATTTTAAAAAATATTTTCAACTAAACTGCCCCTTTAATGAAATTCCTCATTCTGGATTGGACACTGTAAGAATCTTATTTGGAAGGCACTGCGACCCTGTCATTCCGTAATCAGATTCCGAATTCCATTCTGACTAGGCACTCGGTCAGTGTTACATGTGTTCTCAGACTTCGAGAGCCATGTGGATTTTGACACATGGATTATTTTTTATGTGCTGAAGTCAGGAAATATTAATGGATTTGAAATAAGATGAACGTTAAGATGTAGAATGATGGTTCTCCCTGCACACGCAGTGTATTTTCTTATTAAGCCTTCAGTGCGGGGAATGCAGACTTGCCATTTCCCAGCCTGCCATGCTGTGAGTACATCTGCACAATGGTTATTTATATTGTTCTGCTTTTTAGTCTCTTAAATATTTAGCAAATATTTGTGTATTTTTTTCTTTTTTCCCTCTACGGGAATCTCTATAAATCACTGTCTGCTAACTATGCTTTATAGGGGGAGATTCAGCTGTGTATATTAAAGGGCATGTCCACCTGCAAAATTAAAATGAAACCCACTACTGGCCCCACTGTGAAATTTAAAAAAAATCCTTTCCTTACACCTCAGCTCCATATGTTTAAAGGAAACTGAAGAGTAGGAGGTGTCTTCCTGTAGGAAAGGTTTCTGCCTCCTCCTTGTCCTCTGAGAGGACAGTGGCATAAGCAGGTAGAGCCCTCCCCCCCCCTCCTAATCCCTCCATGGCTGCCCTTCGCCTAGTCTAAAAAGGGTTTTATATAATTCAGGGCCTCCTTGCCCATCCCTAACCGTTATTCTAGATTGGCTGGTGTGGGGCGGGCGGCCGTGACCGACCTCGATCGTCCGGATCAGCCGAACGGACGTGTCTGAAAATCACGATCAATCAATTGTTCACAAATTCGCCTGCGACCAACGGACATTTGTCCCAGCCGAGCACTCGCTCGTAGCGAGCGCTCAGTCGGGACAAATTGTCCCTCCATGTGTACCAGGCCATAGCTAAGCACTGATTATAACTGATGATATAGCTAAACAATGATTATAACTGATGACATAGCTAAACAATGATTATAACTGAGGACATAGCTAAACGCTGATTATAACTGATGACATAGCTAAACGCTGATTATAACTGATGACATAGCTAAACGCTGATTATAACTGATGACATAGCTAAACGCTGATTATAACTGATGACATAGCTAAACGCTGATTATAACTGATGACATAGCAAACACTGATTATAACTGGGACATAGTAAAACAACTGATTATAACTGATGAAAAGTAAGCACTGATTATAACTGAGGACATAGCTAAACACTGATTATAACTGAGGAAGGACATAGCTAAACACTGATTATAACTGAGGACATAGCTAAACACTGATTATAACTGAGGACATAGAAACACTGATTATAACTGAGGACATAGCTAAACACTGATTATAACTGAGACATAGCTAAACACTGATTAACTGATGACATAGCTAAGCACTGATTATAACTGATGACATAGCTAAGCACTGATTATAACTGATGACATAGCTAAGCACTGATTATAACTGATGACAGCTAAACACTGATTATAACTGAGGACATAGCTAAACACTGATTATAACTGAGGACATAGCTAAACACTGATTATAACTGAGGACATAGCTAAACACTGATATAACTGAGGACATAGCTAAACACTGATTATAACTGAGGACATAGCTAAACACTGATTATAACTGAGGACATAGCTAACACTGATTTAAACTGAGGACATAGCTAAACTGATTATAACTGAGGACATAGCTAAACACTGATTATAAATGAGGACATAGCTAAACACTGATTATAACTGAGGACATAGCTAAACATGATATAACTGAGGACATAGCTAAACACTGATTAGAACTGAGGACATAGCTAAACACTGATTAGAACTGAGGACATAGCTAAACACTGATTAGAACTGTGAGGACATAGCTAAACACTGATTATAACTGAGGACATAGCTAAACACTGATTAGAACGTGAGGACATAGCTAAACATGATTAAATGAGGACATATCTAAACACTGATTAGAACTGTGAGGACATAGCTAAACACTGATTATAACTGAGGACATAGCTAAACACTGATTAGAACTGTGAGGACATAGCTAAACACTGATTAGAACTGTGAGGACATAGCTAAACACTGATTAGAACTGTGAGGACATAGCTAAACACTGATTAGAACTGTGAGGACATAGCTAAACACTGATTAGAACTGTGAGGACATAGCTAAACACTGATTAGAACTGTGAGGACATAGCTAAACACTGATTAGAACTGTGAGGACATAGCTAAACACTGATTAGAACTGTGAGGACATAGCTAAACACTGATTAGAACTGTGAGGACATAGTAAACACTGATTAGAACTGTGAGGACATAGCTAAACACTGATTATAACTGAGGACATAGCTAAACACTGATTATAACTGAGGACATAGCTAAACACTGATTATAACTGAGGACATAGCTAAACACTGATTAGAACTGAGGACATAGCTAAACACTGATTATAACTGAGGACATAGCTAAACACTGATTATAACTGAGGACAATTAAACACTGATTAGAATGTGAGGACATAGCTAAACACTGATTAAACTGACGACATAGCTAAACACTGATTATAACTGACGACATAGCTAACACTGATTATAACTGAGGACATAGCTAAAACACTGATTATAAATCTGACGACATAGCTAAACACTGATTATAACTGAGGACATAGCGAACAAAACCCACTGATTATAACTGAGGACATAGCTAAACACTGATTATAACTGATGACATAGCTAAACACTGATTATAACTGATGACATAGCTAAACACTGATTATAACTGATGACATAGCTAAACACTGATTATAACTGATGACATAGTTAATTACTGATTAGAACTGATGACATAGCTAATTACTGATTAGAACTGATGACATAGCTAATTACTGATTAGAACTGATGACATAGCTTATTACACATTACTGATGACATAGCTAATTACACATTACTGATGACATAGCTAAGCGCCATTTATAAGGATATAATTTATAGGATATCTATGGTGATATCTATAGTTATAATGCACCTAATATTGTGAATTTAAAGTTAAACCTTTTACTGCTCAAGTAGGGCCCCCCAAAACTTTCTGCAGTGCTTACCTTTCTCCCTGAAAGAAGATAGTTACCTTGAAGTCCACCAGTCCTGTAAAAGGACTGGTATCTATAGAAGAACTATCCCGTAACAGAAATGGAAAGGTTGGCTTATCATAGGTAATTTGTACCAGAAATTCTCTTTGTATGGCTGCTTAAATTCCATCCTAGTCATGCAGGAAACGGTTATTAACATGTTAATTAGATTTTTCCATGAGGCCACATCATATAGAAATGAATTAGCGCTCACAGCGTGATAGGGGCTTTGTACAGCAAAAAAAGAAATATAGGCCTAATTATCGATAATCTAGTAAATACAGAAATACACCACCTGCAACCAATTAGACACAATCCTTATAGGATAAGAGGAAAACGTAATAATGTAATTAACAGTCTGACACAAGTTAATAAGATAATTGAAATAAACACAAATCCCCATCTTTCTCTCAGTTTAATTGAAGTTGGATGTTAAAATATTCACTGTCAAACGTGTCTGAATCTTGTGTTTTTCCTTTAGATATAGTTTGAGCACCTAAGAAAGTCTCTTACACACAGTCACCTGGCCTTAGGCTGGGTACACACTGAGGGACTATTTATCCCGAGCGAGCGCTCGGACGGGACAAATGTCCGTCGATCGGGACAAATTCGGCCACAGGCGAATTTGCGAAGGATCGATCGTGCTGCGCCAAACCAGCAGATCCTTTCGGGCGACCGACTGAATGTGCCGTGAATCGGTCAGTCGCCCATGAAAATATCTGCTTGTGTTTACCCAGCCTAACACACAGTCAACTCGCCCTACACAGTCAACTCAATCTTAACACACCGTTGACCGGCCTTACACACAGTCGACCGGACTTGCACACAGTCAACTCACTCTTACACACAGTCGACCAGCCTAACACACAGTCAACTCGCCCTACACACAGTCAACTGGCCTTACACACAGTCAACTCGCCCTACACACAGTCAACTCACTCTTACACACAGTCAGCCGGCCGCGCACACAGTCAGCCGGCCGCGCACACATTCAGCCGGCCCTGCACACAGTCAGCTGGCCCTGCCTGACCAATTGAATATACAACTTGAAGGCGAGATTTGCACTGTCTGCTCAAAAAACCTCAGCTAGAATTAAACTATAAAATGTATTTTTTATTTCCCCTTTAATTAGAGGTATATTTTAAATGAGGACTGAAACTGCTATATGATTAACTTTTCGAGATCAAACAATTGCTTAAAAATCTCCCTAAACTCCTCTATAGCTGGTAAAACCCTTTAACTAGCCAAGCCATTTGGTCAACTTAAATGGAGATCATATGACCAGAGCATCATGGGAAACGGAAGCAGTGCCAATCATTGGATTGCCTTTAAGGTATTGTATTAGCGTTTTTACAATTCCAGTCATAGTGATTCAGTTTCCCATTATGTGAATGTGGGAATTACTTGAAGTTTACGCTGCTAATAGTGTTTATTTCTTCTTACAACATTAATTCCAATCCTAGCATAGTAATTGAGTGTGAATAATAAATAAGTCACTTGAGTTTAGATTTCTTAAAGCCCATTCTTTGTCTGATTATGAGGAAGACGAACAATCCTACTGTCTGCCTGCAAATGAAAGCTCATCGGAAGTGAATTTTATGGCATTGGTGTACTTTTCTAATTTAACAGGCAACTAAAGCCTGTTAAAATAGGGGTCATCTGAAACTTCCAACCCTCTAATTCTGCAGACACTGTCAGATCAGCCCTCAAGTTCACCAGCCCGCTAGGTCAGCCCTCCAGTTTGCTTGACTTACCCATGGCTGGTGAACTGGTGGGCTGACCTAACAGTGGCTGAGGAACCTAAGGACTGACATACAGTATATATGCCATTTGGAGGGTGGTAATATATGTGCCAGAATGCCCCTGAACAGAGACTGGTAAATAAGTTTCCCACAGTGACTGCTACATACAAGTTGCCCACACAGACTGGTACTTACAAACTACCCAGTCACTGGTACATATAAGTTGCCCATGGTCAATGGTACATGCAAGTTGCCCACACAGACTGGTACATATAGTTTTTCCACGGTAACTGGTAATATAAATGTAACCTCTATATGTAATGCAACTTAAGTTTCATCTTACTGTGGGAGATGTGATGGTAGGCAGGCATAGACATGATCAGATTACAGCTACTGCAAACCGACAAGTGCTACCCTGTGCACACACACACCTGCCATAGGCGCAGGGCAAGTGTGCATAAGATTTATTTAATTTATGGTGATATTTAAATTCTTCAATGTCAGAGATGGGAGAATCCTCAGTGACAATGACTGTGGAGCCAATTGGTAGTTCCCAACTAAAACTTGAATCTCACCACCTTGCACCATCTTTGAGTAGATTTTAACCTCGGGCAGTTATCTTCTATCTGTAAGGCTACTGGTACATTGCTCTGTAAAGAGAGGAGCAATGTTCAGTGCACTATTGATCACAATGGTATCCGTGCATTTAATTGTCCCACTTTAACTAATTTTAACCCTTTACTTTTTTTTGCAGACAGTTATATTATATTCATTGAAGATTATTCTAAGGCTGGGTACACACGGAGTTATTATTAGTAGCGCTCGGCCAGGACAAATGACTGTCGGTTACGGCAAAAGTGGAAACGGCCAACAGTGCGCACAACCGATCCCATAGTAAACCCGTGATTTACCAACGGAGCTGATCGCCTGTTCGTGCCAGCATACCGATCCACGGCACTATCGGTCGGTCGGCCGGAAATATCTGCTGGTGTGTACCCAGCCTTAGGGTCACGGTTGGAAGCAAAGTTATCATGGTCTTTAATCAACAAATGGGCTTTTAGAGATTCATTATTCAAAGTATTTATTACAGCCATTCGGATGCCTGCAGTAAAGGTGGGCACACACTGTAACAATCTGTAACATCAAAGATGGCAGACACAACCTGCAAGATTCTGTCCTCTTTAACAGAAGGGAGTACACACAGTGCTGAGGGTTCTCCCTATATAAAGTATAGGGAGATTGACTGTCATGATATGACTGTCATACTCCCTACAATCGCGGCCGACTCCCTATGCTTTAGTACAGAGAGATGACTGTGAAAGAGGGAAATTTTTCGTCCGAAACTATCATTCCCGATGCTGATGTCGAAATTGTTTCGGCTGTACACACTTTCGATAAAGGGCAAATCCTTTTGGTACCGACAGGTTTGGCCCTTTATCAGGGGTCCTTGTGTACCCAGGGCAGTGTGTAGCTAAACAATCCATTGTTCCAGAAAGAGCAGGCTGCTGATTAGTTAAAAGTTAAGGCTCGTACACACGTGCGATCGCGTTACCTTTCACGTCTCTCTCACATCTGGATTCCAAACTGTTATCTGTTCTAGCTGCTAATTAATTATGAAAGCAGTTCTAATGTTTTTTCCCCCCCAAATAATTTATTAATAGTTATTTCGCCGTTAAATTATTTATTTGTTCTACTCCGTTCTATAATTCAGGCGTCTGTTAGATAATTAGAACTTCACAAAGAGGCAATTTCCAAGATGCTTGCCCAAGATTACTGTTATCATCCGTGGAAAAGTTTAGCTGAGTTTCTCAGTCAATGGTGCTTGTTTGGATGTAGGTTCAATGCACAAAGACTGGCAATTGTGGGGTCACTGGGGGTCTCTGAAAGCTCCACAGTAATTTAAAATTTAATTGTCTCCCATTTGTCACTCATTAGTACATGTACACAACTCAATGATGTTGGATTTCCAGGCTTGAGAACCAATACACTATAAAGGCCTAGACCCTACACAGATGGGAGGGGGTTCCATTGAATTTAGCAGAAGGGTTACTGACAGTGTTGATGTTTGGAAACATTGTGTGGAATTGGAGGAAAGAATAAAAAAATTCTTAGGCTTTGATACACATTTAGATGTTAGATGTTAGCCTGATATTCACACTGACAGACCAACCAATCACTGAAACCAGTGCTAGTCTTTCAGCCAGATAATAAAACACCTGCCCCTCTATTTTGGCCTAAGTGATCCTGCAGTCCATTTCAAATCACCAGCTTTTTTTTTACTGGCAGAACCAATTTTGTCTAAAAGTCATTTAGAATTGAATGGTTACTTCAGTAATTATGGCCAACGTTTCAGCCTGATTTACCAAAATATCAGCTGTGTCACAGACCTAATCAGCTCTGATTACCTGTCTCTTGATTGTAATCTGCTGTGTCACAGACCTAATCAGCTCTGATTACCTGTCTCTTGATTGTGCTCAGCTGTGTCGCAGACCTAATCAGCGCTGATTGCCTGTCTCTTGATTGTATTCAGTTGTGTCACAGACCTGATCAGCGCTGATTGCCTGTCTCTTGATTGTATTCAGTTGTGTCACAGACCTGATCAGCTCTGATTACCTGTCTTGATTGCATTCAGTAGTGTCCTATGCATGGGTTTTAACCTTACAGCACACGTAGACACAATAATAGAGCCTTGCACAGGCTTTCACAGCAAATTCAAAGTTTATACCTAAACTTTCCTTTCTTGTGTTTACTTGCTTTTGGAATGGTTTTCGTGTTCATCATGGCACACTGGTAAATAGTTAATGTTGTGTTAATAACCTTTATTTGCCACAATTTTTGGCTATTCAAGATCCATATTGGAGCTTTTACAATGCAACTTAAACAAAATAATATCCCATCATTCTGCTAACATGAATGTATGTAGAACACAGAGCAGCCGAATGTTTGTAGACCATAATGGCTGCTGTGCTGTTCTCACTGGTGGACCAGGATTTCTGCTCCGTTTGCTTCATTTTCTAATTCCGACACTGTGCTGATTTATCATTCACAAAACAACAGGCGCTCATGCATAAAGCAAAGCAAGCCTTAAACTCAGCAAACAGACAGACAAGACAGATTATCTAATAATAAATAAGCAGACAAGAGAGATTAAACATTGCGCTTTTAGGTGCATTTTTCATTCAACACATTCTACAACCATTCATGTTTTCATCTTCTTTAAAGGGGAAGTTTAGTACAAAAATAATTAGTTTAAATGGTTTATCTATATTACATATATCTAGGTATTTTTCATATTGTTTTAATTTTTTAAAAAACAATCAATTTTATACCCTTCGCTATGCTTTGCTGTGGTCAGTAGTGAACTACAGTTTTTAGGTTTGGCCTTATTCTTCCCAGGATGCACCACTTCATTGGAATGTTCCTATCAATCATTTCTACTGATTGGCTGTTGGGTGGGTCAAACATGCTCAATTCTCTACGGAGCAACTAAATCAACCCAGCAACTGAGACCTTAACAGACTCTATTCAGGGTCCTGCAACAGGAAGTCAGTAATTTTAAAGGATTTATTTCTACAGAGAAATCCCTCAAGGGCAGAATAAGGTAAGTTTTGAAAGAATATGTAATTGTGCTTAACATCCCCTTTAAACAACAGGTTAATTCTTGAAAGGGGATCTATTCAGCTGATCATATCACAGGGATCATCACTACAATACCCTGCTAGCCAATGTCCAACAAAAATAGTCAACATTGTGGAAGAGTCAGAACATCCCTTTAACACCCTCAGCATTACCCAACAGCCATGCAATGTTGAAAGTTGCAGTTCTACAAGATCAGTTGACCAGTGTATTGTTTTACCTGTAAATAAACTAGGAGGACAATTCCCAGCAATGGAAAGTAGCCCAGATATTTCCTCCCGTACGTCCCGTAGGTTATTTTCAAGTGTATCTAATGCAATTTAAACAGCATTTTCCTTTTATTAGAAGGATGAGACAAATGAGATTCTGGATCAGATACAAACCTTACTTTCTAATATCACCGGCAAGGGGAAGTAATTTATCACGGGACGTGCTTTTATTATATTAATATTATTTTCATTTTTTAACATGAAACATTTTTGCATTACAGATCAAAGTGACTGTCTCAGTGATGAAATTCAACCACTGGGCTTTAATGAGAAAATGTCCCCCCACTCACAGCATCAATATTCCGATCGATTCAGTGAATTTAAATTGGCCGCATTAACAATAAGGCTGGGTACACACCAGCAGATATTTTCGGCCTACCATCAGATAGTGCCTATGGGACTGCACGATCCGACACGCGCACTGTCGCCCGAGGCCACTATTGCTGTGACCAACAGTCATTTGTCCAGCCGAATGCTCGCTCATAGCGAACGATCGGTCGGGACAAATAAAAGCCCAGTGTGTACGCAGCACAAATGTATGTTGTTTTTCTGAGTGATGATCAGATTATTGGAAATCGGGCAAGGCAGAAATTCTCATCTTCCACAGATTTCAAGCTTTAATTTACGGAGTATAGATGGCGCAAGGAGGGAAATTTCAATTGGTTCGCCTTATCAAAAATCCCAAAACCATTGGCCTGTGTATGGCTAGCTTTATTGTATAGGAGCAGGAGACGAAGTCTTAATAATGCATTGGATTCTTCCCAGCACTGCCTGGTGTCTGTATAGCCACATGAATGGCTGTGGGCATTTTAAATTAGCAAGTTCAACTTCTCTTGTGATTGGCTGGGGTTTTAATGACTCTGTCAGTCATAGGATCTTGTCCAGATGGTTTAAATGGAATGCATCCTCAATGCTGTTTGATTAGACCTTGTTTATAATGTTATTTATTGCACTGGTTAGGATAGGAAGGCAAACATTCCACTGCCTTCATTTGATTGAGAAATGTGTCCATTCATTTTGTGAACAGTGCTAAACATCGTGGGAATGTCAGAAGGTAGGTGTTGTAAGTGTAAGACCAGAGTTTGGATTTGTATATGCAATACATAATGATTGGTAAATTGATCTGTATTTACAGATAGGCTGCTCGACATTAGTTGAGCAACCTGTTCTGTTCTGAAGTAAGGGAAGAGGGAGCGAGTAGGGCACCCACAGCAGTTCCCTGACACCATTAAGTGACCTGGCAGGAAAGATCATTTAACAATGTCAATGGGAATCTTTGCATGCATTAGAGTGTCAATCATAGCAAAGATCTATTCTACATACACAGCTTTTTGAATAAATCTATGTTCTTCCAATGTTGTGAAGGAGCAAATTACCCAGAACACACTGAGGTGGAGGTTGCTTATCTCCACTCCAGCCATTGTAGAAACGTGATCAGATAAAGTGTCTGAAATTTGTGGATAGCTGACCGGTTGTTGTTGGTAAATTAGTAAACCTCTAAATATTTATTCATTCTTCTATTTATACTGTTTACTCATCACTTCCTGTGTAGATAAAGAAAAACTCCTTACATGAAAATAAAGGGGAGAGGCGGTATAACATAGCAACTGATTCAACTGAATAGGTATAAGGAGGGCTTGAATATAGGGGAAGAATAGAACGTTAGATGAAAACTGTTACTATGGATACAGAGGTCATAATAAGGGTCTGTCAGTCAGATCAAAGCAAAAGCTAAACTAACTGTTGGCAGTTGACAACCCATTGAAGAGTTGATGAAACAGAGCTGGAAAATGGTGGGAGGTGGTCAGGGGGACATGGACATTAATGGGCACTGGACAATGAGCGGGACAATGAAAGTTGACTTTGGAGAAATGACTGTAAAAATATTAGGACACATATTCTTTGGTCCATCTGAATGCCCTGTATATATTACTTTCACCACAATTATCCACAACAAAGAAACTAAATAGGGTAACATTATGTGGGTTGTATTTCCTTAGCTCGGGGAGTTTAGGCATGCTCAGAACAATTTACCCAGGAAGATAGTGAGGAATTCCCATATCAGCCACTTTGTATCTCTCTGTGATAAAGGGAGGTGTGGGGTTCAAAGGGGTACCCTGGTTTGTAACCCCTGAAGAATATCACTCGGAGGCCAAATTGATAGGTGCAAAGATCATTATGAGAAGGCACAAGTGTGTCAACGAGCAACACACCGCAATGAGTGTATCACAAGTCCAAATTGCAGAGTTTGCTCACGATATGGAAAATTTGTATAACACATAACACCTTGTATGGATATGCACGAGAACAGACATGAATACTTGGGGTAGGATATACATCCCAGATGTATCCTGTATAAACATTCTCAATATGCTATTCCCACATTATCCTATATAATGAGTTGGAATCTTCTCTCACTATCAGCATCCTAAATAACATTTTTATTTAACCCATTAATTACTGAAATCATTCTTGAATATCTTAAGGCATTATCATTAATCATATTAGGGACCCCCAGTGACCACCTGTCAGGAGGGGTAAGAAGTAAAACTGGAAATAAAAAGGGGAGAGCTAATCTTGTTTTTAAATGGTTCTATCTTTAGTTACATGGAAAATGGTATATTATTTTAACTTTACGTATCAGGGAAATCAGGAAATATTTGTTTTAGTTTGGATTTCTCCTTTAAAATCCACGTCCTCCTCCCTAACTAAAATGCAAATAAAGCTGAAATACCCACCCAACCCCATGAATGCAATAAATATGGAGTTAAAATATGTACTAGAATACAGCCATTAGGGGCGTATCCAATAACCGTACAAAAGTACAAACACGGAGATACATTAACGGGCAGATGTTCAAACATTACCATACAGTAGTAGTCGACCGCAATGGTATTACATGGGCGATCGTACAATTACGATTGTGATCATAAATCTACAATTGCCATCGTAATTTTATGACCGCATTCGTAAATGATCGTAGGCTTACGATCGTGGTGACATTTGTATCACAAAACAGCCATACCGCACCTTTATAAACGACCATTAATTTGGATCTTTGCTGCCACCTTCTTTTCTGCTTCCCAGTTCCTCCAGGTTAAAAGAAGATGGTTTCTACATGGCTTCTCTTTGAATTCCCATTCAGCTTCTATACAGCATTAATTAAATAGGGGCAGTCACTCTAGGCTTCAGAGGGCATGGCTTGGAATATACCAATGTGAGCCATCTATACAACTGGCAACAGGATAACATACAATTAACCTCTAGATGAAGCATTGAAGTTCTTATGTGACAAATGCATCTGATCCTGATCTGATCAGTGCTAGATATGAAAGCTGACACAAGAACCAGGTAGGGTTGCCTGATCAGTGAAAAATTAGCACATCCAACACCGTGCATCGGATATGGTAACAGAATTGGACATGCAAAATGTGTTGTAGAGCAATGTTATGGGCCTTCCAATCGCCCCATATTATTGTTACATGTATGGCCACCAAGCAGTTTAAATTTAACCAGTGTACAGACAGTGTAACTCAAATAGTTATGTTTAATACTTTCTTGAAGATTGCTTCATCCTATAGGCCAGG
The DNA here is from genome assembly GCA_019447015.1 of Hymenochirus boettgeri. Classification (NCBI taxonomy): domain Eukaryota; kingdom Metazoa; phylum Chordata; class Amphibia; order Anura; family Pipidae; genus Hymenochirus; species Hymenochirus boettgeri. The sequence goes on along the minus strand of CM033472.1, from coordinate 253,672,606 downwards.
CCTAGGTCACAATCAGGGGGTGTGGTGGATCAGGTGATCCCAACTTCAATTAAAAGGATTCTTGTCAATCTGAGAAGTTATGAAAAAATCCATGGGTATTTTTAATGGAACGGAGATGTTTGAAATGGTTCTGTTGTCCTTTAATACAAATTCCTAATCTGGCTCCATGATGCAGGAATTTCTAATTAATTTATATTAAAAAATCCGACACACAAACATTCAGTGATGGTTTAGATTGTTAGAAAACAATAAACAAAAACATGGAATAAAACAGTAATATCAAGAATGAACAAAGCCACACGATGGAAATAATCACACAGCGATATTTTAATTAAATGTGCTCTGAGCTAAATGGAATGGAAACACAGGAACTTTCATTTATTAGGGCTGCCCATGTGGATAGTTATTTACATTATTCTGATGTAGAATCAGATGATCCTGTATAGGTTCTATAAAACCATATAGATTTATATATATATATATATATATATATATTGGACAGATCTGAATGTAATATCTCACACATGTATGGCTAGCATTAATCCTTACTGAGTGCAGTTCCCAGCCCCATCGGGCTCTGCGTTTTCAGGCAAGCTTGGATAGAAAGACGTGCTGGAGGACACCCAGTAGTTGACAATCCCCAACAATTATTATTCCTCAAAACATTACTATGTTTTGATATAACAGTAAATACAATGTTTTAATATAATATATAATGGATAGATAGATAGATAGATAGATAGATAGACAGACAGATAGACAGATAGATAGATATAGAGAGATAGATAGATAGATAGAGATAGAGAGATAGATAGATATAGAGAGATAAAGATAGAGATAGATAGATATATATAGAGAGATCGATAGATAGATAGATATAGAGAGATAGATAGATAGATAGATAGATATAGAGAAATAGATAGATATAGAGAGAGATAAAGATAGAGATAGATAGATATAGAGAGATAGATAGATAGAGATAGATAGATAGATATAGATAGATGATAGATAGATAGATAGATAGATAGATAGATAGATAGATAGATATAGATAGATAGATAGATTTAGAGAGATAGATAGATGATAGATAGATAGATAGATAGATAGATAATAGATAGATAGATATAGAGAGATAGATAGATAGATGATAGATAGAGATAGATAGATAGATAGATGGATAGATATAGAGAGATGGATATAGAGAGATGGATATTGAGAGATAGAGAGAGAGAGATATAGAGAGATGGATAGAGATAGAGAGATAGATATAGAGGGATAGATATAGAGAGATGGATATTGAGAGATAGAGAGAGAGAGATATAGAGGGATAGATATAGAGAGATGGATAGAGATAGAGAGATAGATATAGAGAGATAGACATAGAGATATAGAGAGATTGATATAGAGGGATGGCTATAGAGAGATATAGAGATATATAGAGATAGATATAGAGATATATAGATATATATATATATATATAGAGAGAGAGATAGACAGACAATAGAAAGATTCACTGGCGTAACTACCGGGTCCGGTCTTTTTAACAGCTGATGTTTCATTCACACGTGCGATCAGCTGTTTAAAAACAGCTTATCGTGGAAGGGGTGGATCAGGGGCCCGGACAGTCTAGCCATCCTGGAGAAATTCACCACCTGGGCACTTCCCATAAATCCAAATAAAACGAAAATTATGATGTTCCAGAAGAAAAACAAAAACCAACACACTGCCCTTCATTCACATTGAATAACCAGATACTCAGCAGAACAGAGAAATATACGTATCTCGGCCTGGAGATCAATCATTCTGGGAGCTTTAGGGCAGCTATAGAGACTTTGAAAGCCTCCGAACCTTCTATGACATAAGAAAACAACTGGATCACCACAAACCACTCTATGGCAGTGAAGTATGGGGCCGTCACCTATCCAGACCAATCAAAATGGGAATCTGGCCCACCAGAAATACTCCATCTGTGATTCTGTAAGCACATTCTGTAAGTTTACCATCATAAAGCCTCACTGCACAACAAAGACCAAGAAAATCCATGTGCACTGAAACAACTCATCAGCTCCCTACTAACATCAAGAGAAAAGTCCTGAGTCTCTACAGACTGAGTGCACACAGCCTAGAAATCCGATCTGTCCGACACAGACAGACATATAAACCCAGAGAGAACAGACTGTGCCAGCACTGTGACCAGGGAACCTTAGAAGATGAGACCCACTTCCTTCTACACTGCCCCAAATACAAAGCAATACGGGGCCCCCATTTCAAGATGCTGTCGGACTTTATCCCAGACTTCAACTCCTTAGATGAAGAGAGATAACTCTATCCTGCTGGGAGAGGAGGAAGCCACAGTAAATATTGGGGCACACTATGTAACGGCATGTCACAGACTGAGAGGGACATAAATGAACTCAATGTCCATGGATTACTTACCCAATTATCCCTTTATCCTTCCCCAATCGACTTAAAGACTAAAACCCAATATACCCTTTATAGTACTGTCCATATATTAATTATCCATTGATACCCATGTTCCCCTACCGTGAACCTCTAATACTAACATGTTTTATTACTTTATTATTTTTTGTTTGCTTTGGTAATGTCAAAATGTAAATTGATCCTGCCAATAAAGCTCTTTTTGATTTGATTTGATAACAGATAGATAATAGATAAATAGAAAGATAGATAGATAAATAGATAATAGATAGATAATAGATAGATAAATAGATAGATAATAGATAGATGATCTAGATAATAGATATGTAGATAGATAATAGATAGATAGATGACATATATCCTGGCCTAAACATTACCCATCTTACTACCCAATATGATCCAACCCGCCTTTCACACTACACTGCCTTACAGCCTACCGACTCCTGCAACCTTATGTCTCACCCCATATCCTCTAGACTGTAAACTCTTTGGGCAGGGTCCTCTCTCCTATTGTATAATGCATATAGCTGTAAGAAACTCATAACTCTGTTTACCCATATTTTGTATTACCTGTGTATGCAATATGTATGACTTTGTAAAACATGTATTACCCCATATGTAATGTATGACTATGTAATTGTAAAGCGCCACGGAAGATGTTGGCGCTATATAAATCCAGAATAATAATAATAATAATGATAGATAGAGATAGATAGAGATAGATAGATGATAGATAGATATATAATAGATAGATAATAAATATATAAATAGATGATAGATAGATAGATAGATAGATAGATGATATATATAATAGAGAGATAGATAAATAGATGGATGATAGATGATATATAGATATATGATAGATAGATAGATAGATAATAGATAGATAGAAAATAGATTTGTAGATAGATAGATGGATAATAGATAGACATATAGATAGACAGACAGATAGATTTATAGATAGACAGACAGACAGATAGGTAGATAGATAATCAGATAGATAGATTATAAATAGATAGATGATAGATAGATAGATAAATAGATGGATGATATATGATAGATAGATAGATAGATAGATAGATAGATAGAAAATATATAGATAGATTATATATAGATAGATAGATAATAGTTTTATAGATAATAGATAGATAAATAGGTAGAAAGAAGATAGATAGATAGATAGATAGATAGATAGATAGATAGATAAATAGGTAGAAAGAAGATAGATAGATAGGTAGGTAGGTAGATAGATAGACAGATGATAGATAGATAGATAATAGATAGAGTCTAGATAGATAGATAAATAGCTGGATGATAGATAGATAGATAGTAGCTGGAACATTCAGGGTCTGGATGCTTCAGCTTTTGGAACAAAAACAAATGACCAAGATTTCAAAGAAAGTCTGAGCAAAGTGGACATCCAGATCCTCTTAGAGACATGGACCCGATCAGAGGATTGCTCAGTCTCGGTTCCTATTGGTTATAGGGAACTCTCTGTTGCAGCCTAAAAGAACAGGAGGGATAATAATTTGGTATAAAGAAAACCTCCATGAACATATACAACCAATCAAGAGAGGGAGAAGCCATATCTGGCTGAAGATAAGCAGCTCCATCACCTCCACTCAAACTGATATATACTTATGTGCAGTCAGAATCCCCATACTATAATCCTGAGGGCTATGAGATACTGCAAAAGGAGGCAGCATACTTCCAAACCCTAGGAAAAGTACTAATCTATGGGGACATGAATGCCAGAACGGGCAGAGAGAAGGATTACCTCACCCCAGATGGCAATTGTTATATTTTTGGAGCAGAGACTCTCTGCCATGACATACAAAGTGACAGAAACAATAAATAAAAGTGGGAAACTACTGCTGAACCTATGTAGAAGCCTAGGACTTCACATACTAAATGGAAGAACCAAGGGAGACTCCTTTGGGAGATACACCCTAAATTCCCACGTGGGCAGTAGTGTGGTAGACTACGCCATTACAGACATTGACGTTTCAAATATAAGTGCCTTTATAGTCGCTCCCCAATCACACCTATCAGACCACAACCAAATTCTAATATATATCAACTCCTCAAATAAATCACTCAAACACAACAGTTCAATTGGTCTTTATAACCTGCCCTCCTCCTACAAATGGACTACACAGTCAACCACAACCTATAAGGAGGTCCTCAACAGACCGGAGGTGAAAGAAATGCTTCTAAACTACGATAGAAAGGCTTATGAATTCAGCGAACAAGGAGTTCAGCAAGCAGCAAAAGATCTCAACAAAATCTTATTCACCACTACAGAAATGTCAGGAGTGAAAAGGACCAATCACAAAAAGCCATCAAACAAACAATCTAATAAATGGTTTGACAGTGAGTGCAAAAAACTCAGATGCCCCAGTGACGATGAACTAAAATTAGCTTATGACGTCACTCAACGTCAATATAAATTTACCCTCAGAAAGAAGAAACAAAACTACATTCAAAGTAAACTTAAAAAACTCAAACAATCTCTCCAAGACAACTCATTCTGGGAGACTTGGAATCACATTGGCACAAAATCCAAACAAAACAAACAACACATCCAAAATGGCAAAGTCTGGTTTCACTACTTTCAAGATCTGTACAAAGGAATCCCTACACAAGATCTCACTCCAGAACAAAACCAGATCATCAACAAACTAAAGAATATGGAGGAGAAGATCAAGGACTTCCAAAACCCATTAGATACACCTATAACACTGCAGGAAGTAGCTGACATTATGGAGCTCTTACAAAGTAAAAAAGCCAGTGGTACGGATGGAATTCTACCCGAAATGATCAAATACAGTTCCCCTGAAATACATACTGCAATATCCAAACTATTTAACCTAGTCCTATGTGTTGGGCACTTTCCTTAAGTCTGGAATCAAGGTCTGATAACACCAATCCACAAAAGTGGAGACCGTTATGATCCAGCCAACTACAGAGGCGTCTGTGTGAGCAGTGTACTGGGAAAACTGTATAACAGCATTCTAAATAAGAGAATCATTACTGTCCTCACACAACATAACATTCTCAGTAAAAGCCAAGCTGGGTTCTTACCAAACCATCGTACCACTGATCACATCTATACTTTGCACAGCCTCATAAATCATCGTGTCCACAACACAAGGAATGGGAAAATATTTGCCTGCTTTGTGGATTTTAAAAAGGCGTTTGATGCAGTGTGGCACCCAGGCCTATTCCTAAAACTTCTGGAGAGTGGAATAGATGGAAAAACATATGATGTCATCAAGAGCCTTTATACTGGTAATAAATGCAGTGTAAAAGTGAATGGGAAAAGAACTTCATACTTCCTGCAAGGTCGGGGAGTCAGACAAGGATGTAGCCTGAGTCCAACTCTCTTTAACATCTACATCAACCAACTGGCAGCAGCTCTAGAAACCTCATCAGCACCAGGACTTACTCTACATGACACCAATGTAAAGTTCCTGCTCTACGCAGATGACCTCTTACTGCTATCACCAACAGAGAGTGGCCTACAAGACAGTCTAGCCATCCTGGAGAAATTCAGCACAACCTGGGCACTTCCCATAAATCCAAATAAAACGAAAATTATGATGTTCCAGAAGAAAAACAAAAAATCAACACACGAACCTTCATTCACATTGAATAACGAGATACTCAGCAGAACAGAGAAATATACTTATCTCGGCCTGGAGATCAACCATTCTGGGAGCTTTAGGGCAGCTATAGAGACTTTGAAAGCAAAAGCCAGCCGAACCTTCTATGCAATAAGAAAACACCTGTATCACCTCAAACCACTGGTAAAAGTCTGGCTTAAAATCTTTGACAGTGTCATTTCCCCAATCCTACTCTATGGCAGTGAAGTATGGGGCCCTGTCTCCTATTCAGACCAATCAAAATGGGAATCTGGCCCACCAGAAATACTCCATCTCGAATTCTGTAAGCACCTCCTCCAGGTCCATTGCAGTACATCAAACAGCGCTTGTCGGGCTGAGCTTGGCAACAACACAAGGAATGCTAGATAACACAAGGATATGCTAGATAGATAGATAGATAGATAGATAGATAATAGATAGATGATAGATAGATAGATAGATAGATAGATAGATAATAGATAGATTATATAGATGATAGATAGATAGATAGATAGATAGATAGATAGATAGATAGATAGATAGATAGATAGATAAATAGATGGATGATAGATGATAGATAGATAATAGATGGATAGATGATAAATGATAGATAGATGATAAATAGATGATAGATAGATAGAAAATATATGGATAGATAGATAGATAGGTAATAGATAGATAGATAGATAGATAGATAGATAGGTAATAGATAGATATATAGATAATAGATAAATAGATAGATAGATGATAGATAGATAATAGATAGATGATAGATAGATGATAGATAATAGATAGATAATATAGATGATAGATAGATAGATAGATAGATAGATAGAGAGAGAGAGAGAGATAGATAGATAGATAGATAGATAGATAGATAGATAGATAGACAGATAGACAGATAGATAGATTGATAAATAGACAGACAAACAGATAGGTAGATAGATAGATAGATAGATAGATAGATAGATAGATAGATAGATAGATAGATAATAGAGATGATAGATAGATAGATAGATAATTAGATAGATAGATAATTAGATAGACAGATAGATAATAGATATATAAATGATAGATAGATAGATAGATAGATAATAGATATATAGATAGATAAAAGATAGATAAATAGATAGATAGGAAGATAGATGATATTTAGATAAATAGATGATAGTTAGATAGATAGATAGGTAGATAGATAGATGAAAGATAGATATATAATAGATAGATAGATGATAGATATACGATAGATAGATAAATAAATAATATGTATATATATATATATATATACGACATGATAGTAGGAAGATAGATAGATAGAGAGATAGAGAGATAGATAGATAGATAGATAGATAGATAGATGATAGATAGATAAATGATAGATGATAGATAGATAGTAGATAGATAGATAGATAGATAGATGATAGATAGATGGATATATAATAGATGGATGGATAGATATATAGATAGATAGATAGATGATCGATAGATTAATAGATAGATAGATAGATAGATAGATGATAGATAGATAGATAGATAATAGATGATAGATAGATAGATAGATAGATAGATAGATAATAGATAGATGGATACATAGATGAATAGATAGATAGATGATAGATAGATAGATAGATAGATAGATAGATAGATGATAGATAGATTATAGATAAATGATAGCTAGATAGATAGATGATAGATAGATAGATAGATAGATTATAGATAGATAGATAGATAGACAGACAGATAGACAGATAGATAGATAATAGATCGATAGACAGATAGATAGATAGATAGACAGACAGACAGACAGACAGATAGATAGACAGACAGACAGACAGACAGATAGACAGATAGATAGACAGACAGACAGAGAGACAGACAGACAGACAGATAGATAGATAATAGAT